>VYZM01001954.1:17000-80149 GCA_013398915.1 Dromas ardeola | reverse complement strand
ATTGCAAAGAAAATAGTTCGAAGGAGCATGTTTCAAAATATTTTGATGCTTTTTACAACATTCAGTTGTTTTAATGTTCTTAATGATGATTATAAAATAGATGGTTTAAGTACAATTAGATGGAGTGACTTTTTTTTTTTTTAAAAACTAAAATGACTTTGAGAGTATATATAACACAATTCTCCCGATTTAGCAGAAAAAAAATAACCTTTCACTGGAAGGTGGGAGGATTAGACTCCTAATTTCTTGAAAATCTCTGGTATTTCATTTCTCATAGAAAGTCAAAGTGGAATGGAAAATAAGAAATTGTCAACTAGATAACTAGATAATTTGTTAGAATTTCCATGAAGATAAATACAAAATGAAAAATTACTGAACTCCTGTACAAAGGGGTTTTTTTTTGTTTGTTTCAAACCAGCTTTACTTATCCCTTAGATGAAAGGTTTTTAAGAGTTTTAAATTAATTCAACGGATGGAAGTGTTTTGCCTAAATCGGTAGCATTGTAGACTTGAAACTGTTTGTAGATAGGTATTTATTCTCCTCTAAATGTTGTAGGTAGGGAATTATTTTCATTTAAAGGAAGTTTATATTAATATTTAAGGGAATTTTGCAACTTCTGTTCATTAATTGTAGAAAATGCCCAAGTGCCTATGAAAAAAATGATAATGGTATTGATATTTCATCCTGAAGGGTCTCAAAACAATTTACAGATTGGTAGTATAACCACACTGAAACGCACCCAGCTTCTTGGTGGAACATGGCAGCTGTTTAATAGCCCATAGCAAAACTATACAACAGCAGGTTGTGGAAAAAGACATGAATATGGATCAAATACAAATTGGCAGTGGAGGATTTAGTTGCTGTACTCAAATTAAAGTTAGGCGAAGTGGAATTCTGCTAGAATATTGAGTCTGTGTGTGGAGCGCTATTCTTTATCTGACCACAGCTCCTAGCGTGAGGACCTGTGGTCAGACCATCTGAAAGACAGGCAGGGGACTGTATGCTGAAATGTAATCCCTGATGCATACTGTGGACCAATGTGTTTGGCAAACAAATTTCATTGTGTATACTTTGCTGTTTGCACTTGCAGAGGGGTTTATTAAAAACATTTGATGTCAAAATGGGTGCCTGAGGGGGGGATCTTGGGCAGATGTGGCAACAGATTTTGAAAGGGGGTGGCCAAAGTTTTGGCTTGACTACTTAGTTTTAGTAATTACTTTTTACAGAAAATGGAATGCTACTGGAGAAGGCTGTGTTGCTAACAGCTGCCCCAGCTGTGATGGCTGAGAGGTGTTTGTTTTTTTGTAGATGTAGAGCATTTATTTGCTAGGAAAAAAAGCGAACCAAGAAAGGCAGCAAGATGCTACCAGAGAAAAATTCCCTGAGGTCACTGTTGGCCTGAGCTGAATTTTGACCCGTGACTGAAGCTGTATGATCTATAAGTCCAGCACATCCCATTTCAACTTCTTTTTACCATTTTCCATATAATACATGAAGATCTGCAAACTTTTTTTGCTCTGGGAGAGTGTATGGAAGTCCGACTGCACCATAGCTCTCTGCAACACATGCCCAATTTAAAAGGAGCGAACATGACTTGGACAATTTTTCATGTGCTTTAGTATGCGTGTATGTATTTATTTATTTATTTGGATAATTGAGTTTTCCCTCAGCTAAGGAAAAGCTGGTGTTGCTGACATTACAATGTGTTTGTGAAGAAAGACTGATACCACAACACATGCAAGCAACTGCAAGGTCATTACTTACCCAGCATAATTAGAACATCCATTCCAAAGGGGGAAAACATTTAAAAGATAAAGAGTGAATTTAAAAATTATTCTTCCCAATGCATTTTTTTCATAATTATAGTTTTAACAGCTTGTGCTGATGGTAGAAGCAGCTACTTAAGAAAAATTAGAAGCCTCATTCGGGGAAGATGATCCCTCAAGAGACCTTGTGTTGTCATTTCTCAAGAACCACGAGCAGAAACCTCATTCAGGATGCTGTGTGTTGTTTTGATGTATAAGGGGTATACTTAGCTTATTATGGCCAGTGCTGGGTATTTTAATTAAAAACCACCACAACAGCCACAGATGTATTGTTTCCCCCTTATTCCTCCCCTTGTCTGTGTGCAAAACCACAAGTGTACTCCTGCCCTGAACTGCCAGGAGTGAATACCATAGCAGATAGGCAGGAGAGCAGCAGTAGGTTTCCTGAATTCATGTGTGACATATCTTAGCATCAAAATTCTCATTGCAGCACACAAGCCTTTTTTGTACTTCTCTGAGTTTTCTGCGGTTGCCAAAGGGAGGTGGGAAACGGAGAGGGAAAACAAAACCAAACAAAAAACCAACCAGTCACCGCATTTAATTTATGAGCAAGATTATTGTTTTACAAATAACCTTCATGATAAATAAAGTCTCATGGCAACATTTTGAGCCGTGCTTTTATCAAGACTCTCTGAGCGGTGTGTGTAATATGCCTGGCAATCGAATCACAGCTGTGTGCCTGGGTAGGGAATCTCTGCGGAGACAACACTTCCTTAATTTAAACAATTGTAGGCTGCAGGAGTTCAAAAATTTCAGCTGACTTTAACTGTCACTAGCCCAAGCACCTTTATCCCCAGGCGAGCAGCAGCAGCTGGATTTCATTTCCTGCTGCCAGACTGTCCGACATCTTTGCTGAACATCCCGGGAACTGAGCGTCTTTACTTTAAGGATTTTATTCAAGGTGACAGCTCCTCACACTTTAGCGTTCAGATCACCTCAAGTAGCTGAGATATCAGTGAAAATGAGAGCACTTCTCCAGCAAACTCCAAATTTAGATTGACTGAGGTTATCCTTAGGCCTCTAGACCCAGCCTCCACGACAGCACAGGCCTGCCAGTAACTTTAAAACTACAGCGGAGTTTGTAATGATGTCTGGGGAGAAATACTCTGCCGGAGCAGTGGAGGATACTATAAGCGATAGGAAATGATGTCAGATTTAGTTAGGGCTGGAGACAGTGTTAGAATATACTTGGCATAATATGGCACCGGTATCTCTGTCAGCATCTCTGTTTTCTGTCACCGCACACAATCCCAGGCCTGTCTGTAGCCCTGACAGTGTCTTTTCAGATCAGGTTATTGCCAACTCGGAGACTGGCTCAGCGCAGCGCCATACAGCCCCCTTTGTTTGAAGTCTGCCCTTTTGTCATTAATGCACTTGATGTCTATTTAAATCTGACGGTGAATGCAGTATCTGTTTTCCTGTCAAGAGATCATTGACAATATTAATACCTCATGTCCTTGCCTCATTTTCTAAGCGCTGACACCTAGCTACAGTCTCCAGCATTCATCAAACAGCACTCTCTCACCAGCATCTCTATAAACAGTCTTGCTTCCAGTCCTTAAGAAATGCGGCAGACCTCAAACAAGACTTTTATCAATGCCAGTGAAAAAGGAGTCTGAAGAATGCCATTAATAAACTGTTCGTATCCTTTACATTTAGAGCTCTAAATGGCCTTGTTACCAACCTAATGCCGGCTGCAGTTTGACTTGGAATATCATCTCTTTAGGGGGAAAAAACCTTGCTTTTCATTAGGTGCTTCTTTAGGAATGTTGATATCATCCCTTGAATGTGGAAACTGCTCCACTAATGAAATTATTGAAAGTGAAATTATTGAAGAAAGCTCCGTGGAGGAGGGGAAAGGGATCAGGCATTGCACCATATAGTCTCCATTTGTGTTATCCTGAAGAGAAATGTGTTTTTCACAACAAATGACAGGCCTATCAATTTTTTTTTTTATTTTTTTTTTTTTTTCCGTAGGAATATGTTACTATCCCGATGTCTTAGCAGGAAAGAAGAGCATGGGTTAACATTAATCTTGTACAGCCTATGCCTTCCAAGGCTTTATTTGCTTATCTGATGCACGTTATACTGGGAAAATAGATGCAGAATATAAAAGCTTGCATACTTAATTCATACTGCAGGTGCACACAGTATTTGCCGTGTGAGTCCTGGAAAGCCAAACCAGCAATGAATTGAGGATCTGCTCCTCCCCCATCTTTACTCTTTACGTAAGGCTGTGTTTGTCTCCTTTGGGCTAGGTTATGTTTGCCCTTATGGGGGTGAGTGAGCCAGGTTCTTCAGTGATTGCTGTGTTAAGACACTCCCAAGGTAGAGATGACTCTTTCACCTTCCTTCCGTGCATGGGAGATGACTTTAATTTGACTATACGTGCCTGGGGGCACAAAGAACAACTCTGCTAGTAAAATTTAACATCTTTGAGGATGTTCACAGGTGGGATGTGACTGTGAACTTACGCTTTCACATACCACTTAGTACCACCAGAGGGGATGCTTTTGAACAAGGTAGTGGGATCTGCAGGTATGTGTGTCTCACTCGCAGCAGTTAAGGCTTCCTCAGGCATCTTGCCGCCTGTACCCGCTGAGAATAACGTGCCTCCTTTCCCAAAAGCAGGTTCTGCCTAATTGTTGAAAGCATCCTCTGCGTGCTGATGTTTAGCATAATTTATAATTGCATCTTGCTCATGGGATGTTGTTTGGAGAGCTACTTTGGAAATGTTTTTACTAAATGATTATTTGTATGTCTGGGAAAGGCGCTGGAGTCTGGAGGGCTAACCGTTAGGAAGACCCAAGTTCTCGCCCACGTCTGTCGGTGACTTCCCGTGTGGATTTCAGCAGGTCCCTTCAGTTCTCTGCCACTGCAAAGCAGGGATGGTTTAGGTGCTTGCAGGATGGCTCTGCGAAGGTTGGAAAGGTTTTTCCTGGATTCGCATTAAACTGTAACTATTTGCCACTATTTCACCGGGAAAACCCTGTAAACATGTAGCAGGGAGATTACAGGGAGTACAAAATGTAACTCCGGCCCCGACTTCCTGGTTTTCAAGAGCAGGAGAGAGATACTGTGGTTTAAAATATAGTGTATGATGTTTCAGTGTTACGTCATTCCATTTTCTGAAGACACTTGTGGATGTATGTTTAACGGGATAAGTTGTGCTGGTATTTGAACACATTTTCCCAGTGGATTCAAAACGGCCAATTGAAATGGTAATACTGAATATTTCAAATGCACAAACTTTTTTTTGCAGGACAAGAGAAAACTGTTCCCTTCCCGCCCACCGTCAAATTTCCCTAGTTATGTGCTTTATTTGTGTATCGTGCCGCTCTTTCCTAATTGTAATTAATTTCTTTTTTATTCTAGGCATTTTGGGAAAATGCCGCTACATTTACTATGGAAAACATTCTGAGGGTAACAGATTCATCCGAGACGACCAGCTATAAAACACAGCGTTGTTCCATGGCTCTTCAATGCCTCCATATACAAAGCACAAATCGCATCTAAATTTTAAGCATGTAACTAAAGTCCTCCAGTGCCTTCTGCTGACTTTGCCAAGCCTGTCAAGATCATCCTTCTATCTTAGTCTGAGTAGTCACATAGAGATTGACATGATTGCCTTTAAGCAGGTCCCATCCACCAGTGTGACAGACAGCTGCAGCCGAGCACCCGGCCTGACAGGAGGAGCACCGTGATGGATTGCCTGGTCCAGTTGCCGCTCGCAGAAGAGCAGGGGTCACACCTGGGGCTTCAGTGAGCATGCTCCATCGGCCGGCGCCTTAGCAAAAGCAGCGCGTTTATCTCTCGCCGGCCTGTTGAGCAAAAGTGGCTGGCGATAGCAAAAGTGTTTATAAAAGAGAGAGGCTATAATTTCAGATGAAAAAGCCCTTATCTGTTCTTATTTTTTTCCCAGTGAATTAAGTGCTTGTGTTTCTATCATCTCATACATGCTTACACAAATCCTTTCACGGTGGGTTTTTTCTGTTTGGTGTCCAGCCCCCCACCCACAAATGAGCCTAGATGAATTATTTTTTTCTTTCAATTGGGAAAAAATGTATCCTGAAAATATTTTGGCCATGCAAAGTAGTATCAATTTGTATAGTTGTTTATATGCAAAGGAAAAGGATTTAAGCGATGCTGCAGACAAACAAAATTTGTGAATTCTTAAGTTGCCTCTCAACATTTACTAACTCTGACCTTCAGAAAAGCCATCATTTCTTTAATGCTGTAGAATAGTGGCACAGCTTAATTGTATATACGTGGAAGAAGCCTTCAATTGTAATATTGACAGTGTGTATTATTCCTGGTTTATTGCACAAGATATTTTTAACTTGCACGGAGATTACATTTAGAATTAAATGCTTAAATTTGGAAAGAAAAAAAGTGCTTAAAAGGAGTGATATAAAATAAAATTACCACCAGATGGGTTTGATTATTCAGAGGGGAAAAAACGTCCATAAAAGTAACTGGTGGAATTAACATAATTAACAGCTTTACTAATATGTTATAGAGATGAGTTCTGATTAATCCCTTTTGAGGTCTATGTAAGAAGGGCTGCTGTCAAATTTTCAGTGGAAGAAATAAGTTTGCATGGCATATTTCCTACTTTTCTGATAAACAGGTTAGACATATTTAGAATCATGAACTTGTTACTGTGAAAAAAATTTCCAATATTTCATACATATATTGTGTTAAGTGCTACTAGATACAATGGGATTGGCCAAGGAATATGCAAAAATTCTCACCTCTGGGCTGTTCCAGGCTCATGCATACTGGTTGCAGTCGAGATCCGTCACTGTCTGGCTGTTCTTGGCTTGTTTGAAGTTGCTTGGTGGTCTTTATTCACTTTCCTGGTTGAAAACAATGTCAGTTTTTATAAGTTGCCTGCTTTGGGGGTCTATTACCAGCTACCGTTGCAGGTGGAAGTGAACTGGATATTGAAGGCAATCATGAAATCAGGTTTGACTGATGAAAAAGAATGACACACTGGCAGAGTGACAAAGGAAAGCTGCTGCTGAACGTTTTAGGCCTTACTCAGTAAATGGAAGTCTCCACTCGCTCTGAAAGTCTATAATAAATCTTTAACAGATTCTTAAAATCAGCGATCAACGTAGAACTATCCAGTTCACACCACCTGTGGTTCAAATTGAGCTCTGAGCTGTTTGCCATACAAATTGTTGTCTGGAAAGCACATTTTGGCCACTTGTAACGCCTCTGCTACTGTCATCGATGGCTACAAATGAAATGCGAATTCCCATTAGAAGTCCTAGGAGATATTAGATAAAGGAAAACTACATGCATCTTTTTTTAGTAAAAAAAAAAAAAAAATCATTAGAAATATTTAGGCCACTTGTCGTCTCTTGGTTACCAAAATAACAGCAATCCTCGTTTGTTCATATCATATTGTCTGTTTTGAATCCTCCACACATTTTGGCCATGGCATATTACAGGCAGCAGGGTTCTGAATCAGGGTGTTTAGAATAACCTAATGTCACTTTCAGTCTGGTTGCATATATGTTCTTGTCTTTATAAAAGGCTTTAACCCTGCCTCAAACAATAAACAGCACTTGCAAACTGACCGCCTGATTTCTCCATCTTTATTTTGCTTGTTTACTTTTCCTAATGTCAAAACCATTTGTATCATTTTCAGGAGCGTTTTCTTCCCAGCAAAGCTTTGGAGGCAAAAATATTTTTGGAAGGAGATGCGTTCAAAGTCTCTTCCATTTTGGTTTTTGTTTTCACTTGGGGGATTATATACCTATAGTTAAATGTGGTAAAGGCCTAATTAAAATTTGCTCAAAGGGAATTCACGCTAAATGTCACTGAATCTGGAAAATCAAAAGGATAATCTAAGAATAATTATTTTATATTACTAACATGTATTAGGATATTATTTAAAAACAAGCATGGATGTTTATTACTGCTTATGCTAACATAATTCTTTTTTTATATGCAGAGAACTTTATTTTTCAGATATCTTCTGCTGAAGTTCTGTTTTAAGAGATGGCAAACTTTTCAAACCTGGGGCTGCTATCTACACTTCGTTCTTTCCTCAGTGGGAACTATGCCTGAATTTCTTAACTTGAACTGAGTATCATTTTGGATGAAAGTTGCAGTAAAGTAATCTAAGAGATTCCACTCTCTCTCCTTTACTCCCCCTTCTCCATACATGGCACATCTTTCCCTCTCAAGATTATCTAGGCTATTAAAAGTAAAAGATTTGCCTGCAAAGCTATAAGGATTTTAAAATGTGTATCTTTCCAAGGAACCACTGCATTCTTAGTTCTTTGTGTTGTCACAAGAAAAGTTTTGGCCAGCCGTGTTTCTTGACGGTTAACAATGCTTGAGATCCGAGGTGTGCTTGAATAAGTAATCTTGAAATACTATAAATTTTTTTTTTAAAATATCCACGCTTCCGTTTTTTGTTCAGTTTTGTGATGACCAGTACTTTGGCTTTTGGCAGACATCACATGCCTTCACAAATGAGGACTAGGAGGCAGATGGTTTCACTAGGAGCTGCCTGTAGTAGCTGTGCTTTGTTAGTGCGTTCCTAACTTTATGTATTGCAAATGTTAATTCCTAACTTTTTAATTAAAAATAGAAAAAAAAATCCAAACTGCAATATTTAAGTGAAATTTTAAAGATAAATGACCTTCAGTGAAAATCCTACTGTTACGGATACACAGACCTAACTTGAGAGCAAACTGGCTCTAATTGCATGTGTTGCACGCATAAATGATTTATGGCATTGCTGAAAGTATGTTACTGTTGAAACCGCTTTTTTTCTCCTTTGTTCGGGCTGAGTCTCACAATACTTATTCTAGTATTTTCTTCATGCAAACCCTGAGTCCTTTTGAAGTTGATGTTATTATCCATGAGAGTCAGGGTTACTAGTATTGGAAGGCTGGTACGCAGCTTCCTTTTTAATATATTTGGTTCTTTGAGCAGGGCATTACATGGTTGCTGAACGTTCAATTCTCACATCTTCTTTACAGATGAAAAATCACTGTATGTTGGTCTTCTGTTGCTCCCATTTAAGTCAGAAGAAAGAAACAAACCTGTCTGTGCTTTTGAAAATTCTTTCTGTAAATTACAGGGTTCACTTGCTGCCAGTGGATGTATTAATATTTTTTATTCCTGCCAACAATATGAGTATGTTGGGAAATGTTTACCCCCCGCAGAACATTGCTAGATGCTGCCTTTGTGGTGAGGTTCTGAATCAGCCCATTTTGTACTGACTCAGACCGAGTCTTACCACATATTTCTTCTTTATGTGGTGTGATAGTTGGCACATGAGTCTCTGCTTGCCCAGTTTGGGAAAGTTTATTCTCTTTACTCTGTGTGCAACTGTCTGTCTTTCTGCTTTGTTAAATGGTTGGCGTATGTGAAAGAAAGAGATGAAATTCAGCTTTTCAGAGGTGTAACCATATAGCCAAGATTGAGGCTGCATGTTTGGCACTTACATTTCTAAGTATCCATTTGCAGGTTCAGTCTGGGGAACGTGACAGTGAGTCAGGTAATACAAAGTCAGGGGTCTTGTGCGGCTTGCGAGCTGCTGTCCTCTCTTCCCAAAGACCCCTAGCCGTGTCCTTGTCTGCTTCAATTGCCGTGTCATCGCTCTGCAAGTAAGTGATGGCACGAAATAAGTAAGTGCTCCCCTTTTGTTTTTAAATGAAATTTCTGCTTCACTGCTTGTAGTATAACAATTGAAACGCGTAGTTTGCTTTTTCAGTGTTTTTATATATACATCTGGTAACCGTTACATCTCACTGGCTAGCCTTTTCTTGCGATTTAGTTAAAATCTGTTTTCTGCGTTCCTTTCTACTCCTGGTAATGGGAATAAAACAAAACAAACAATATATGATTGTGAGAAAACAACCATCTAAAGGTGCTACTGTGGGACCATGCCAGTGCTGACAACCCTGAGTGACAGGTGAGCGTTGTTATACACAAACACATCTCAATGGCTTGAAGGAAAGAGATGTCTTATGCCTTCTGGTTTGGAGCCTTCTTGGAGTCAGCCCGTGAGTGTGAACAACTGACAGAGCCTTTGATTTCCTTATACCACTCCAGCAGTACTAGGTGGTTAAAGAACGTTGTTTTACCTACATTTAATGCTCATTTTGCTTCTAATGTTATCCAAATAACCTACCAAGGTCTTGGATTATATGAGCATTGGGCCCAAGAAAAATGGCTTCTTCCAATAATTTATAACTTGTTCTTAAGAAGTCGTAAGAGTATTTTAGTTGGTGTTTGTTATGTGAGAATGTGCAGGATATACCCAGCACTCTTACTTTGTCAAAACTGGTTGCATTAATGTATTTTCTGTATGTGGTAGTAAAGCAGCTGAATCTTTCTAAAAGTTACCTTTTAGGTTAGGTGACTCTGATGGACTTGCCTCTGGTGGTGTTGTCAACCTGAAGCTGACCCTTTCTTAGAGTTGCTGACAATTAGATTAAGGTTTCAGATCAGGATTTTCACAAGCCTTCAAGGAGCAGATATTTTTAAGGACAAGCTAAGTCGTGGTCATGGCACATTCACAAAATATCATCATCATCTCAACATCCGCAGCATTTTAAGGAAACAGAATCTTGGAAAATATGTTTAGTTCTAGCTTAGTTGTGTTCGTAGGTTTTAATGTAAAATATATTCTACGTTATCACATTGCATGCAATGTTTAGGCTGTGACAGCAAGTTCTTAAATGTGTTCAAAACAACCTACCAGCACAAGTTTAAAATTTCTTGCAAATATTTTGGATTCTGCTTGAAAGTTTCGCTGTCAAATCAAAAACAAAACTGTAAAGTCAAGGGTTTTTTAAACCTAGTTTTTTCTTAATCTAGAAGTTTTTAAGCAGATCACCTCACCTCTCATCCATAATTCCATACATCCTATATCTGATTATGGTATTATGGTTTTATAATAAAATATATAGAAAGAAATCTTTTGGGATGTGTCAGTATTAAATGTAAGTTGTAATTCGGTATTATATTTGCAAGTAAAGAGGAGTTTCACAGGATCTCTTCAGATCATATTCTGGAGAAAACCAGTGGCAGAAGAGTGGAGCTTAAGAAATTCTCCATTACTTTTACATTTGAAAGGGGAAAATCAAATAAAGAATACCAAGGTAACAGAAATTGGTATTGCTAGCATAATTTTTATCTGTAATTGCCCTCCTAGTTTTAAAGTAACACTATTTTTGCAATTGAATATTTAAGATTCAATATACGGAAACAAAGAAAGGAGATTTCTGAAGACAATCTGCTTATTCATTTTACAGGCTTCTCTGATTTTATAAGACCTTTGAAACAATGTGTGCACTCAATTATCTAGCATTCAGTCTATCTACTGAGTAAGCAGACAGTTGTGGACTTCAGGGAATTTTCAAACACACGTGCTGTTCAACCTTAGCAATTTTCTCTTACCTAGGAATTGTTTTCAGAAATTCCCATATAATGAAATTTCTGTTTAAGTTGATAGCTGTAAATGAGGGCATAGTTGCTTCATTTCCTTTTGACAATAAGCCAAATTCATCCCTGGTGGAACTCCATTGATTTAACTCTACTTGAGCTAAGCTACACTGGGGATGAATTTGGCCCAGCTTGAGATTTTTTTATTCATCTTTTCTTTAATTTCCTTTAGCTTAGTAGTCAATTTAGGGCTGGTCAGAGGATTACAATGCAAGAGCGGGGAAAAGCAAAACTTCTCTGCTCAAGAGTCATTTCCTTTTTAATACCCTACTGATTTAACCATGACTTGTAATGTGTTTCAGGTAGCCAAATTTCAACATCAATTTTGGAAGAAAGTTCACTATACTTTGAGTCTCCTTCCTTGGCTACTTCCCAAACCACCAAATCACCACCTACTATACAATGCACATATTATAGAAGGCAACGGAAATGTCAGTGCACTGGGAAATGATATGGATAAACTGCAGTTATCAGCTGGTGCCTGATACGGTTAGCTTGAGCTCCACTGATTACACACCTCTTCGGCCATTACTTCAGATGATGGTGGAACTGCAGCATCTGTAATGCCTAACATACCTTCCCCCCTGCTACTGCTTGCTGTACTTGGGTTTCTGAGAGTCTTGGGTGGTTTCTGTCCATGAGGCGCTTGTGCCAATCTTTTTCCTTTTTTTTTTTTTTCTTTTTTATAAGTTTTGGTTATTGTGGGTTCGCACCCAATAAGTTTTGAGTTTGAGCAAAAGCTGAAAGCATCATTCAGCCAAAACCACTACTGAGCTGTATGTGGTTTTCGTTTGAAACTAAGTCGGCTACATTCACTGAGGGGCTAGCAAACCTGGCCTGAATGTCAAACCTCTAGCAACTCTCTCAAAACAGGCTAGTTCTGGGTTTCATTACGAAAGGTTTGCACAGCTCTAGCTAAGCCCTCGTTTTCCACTTTCAGATAAATGCTTTTTCAGCTGTATTTATGAGGCTTAAGAGTAAAAAAAGCCTACCAGCTGTTAATGTTAATCACAAGTTTATATCATAAGCACATTCTGAGACTTATCCTCTTTCCATTCATGTCAGTGGCGAAGCTTTCAACATCAATGGCAGTAGGAGCAAATATCACAAAACACAGGAATGCACACCCAGTTTAAAAGGAGAAAATCGAGCTCTGCCTTAAACTAACAGAGCCAGGAATAGGATGCTGTACTTTTGAATGTTTTGCTCTATTTTCACATTCACTTTTGCACCAAGAAGCACTTAGTGGCAACACAGAAGCAAGCACAAGTTTCAGCTTTCCAGCTTCATGCTGGAATGATTTGCACTTTCTTATGGGGCATCACAATACACATTAGGAACAGTCTCTTCGATGTAAGGAATCGAAACGTTATATAAAAAATGAGCGTCTATCACCTGTGCTAAGGAAGAAGCCCAGATTTATTAGTCCTGAAGCAGCTGCTGGCTGATAAATTTCTGTAGCTTTACACTATGGCAACATTCTGTTATCTATCAAAATGGAAATTAATATTATTTTACAAAATTTTAATTATTCTGAAAGTAATTCTATTTATGAATTTACTGAGTTCTGATGCATTTGGGTTGTGTTTTTGCTCAAATCAAAGCATGAAGGATTTAGTCTATACGTCTTTCTGCTACATTTGCCGTTTGGGTTTTGAGGCTTAGCAGTTCTCATTGTACCTAACCTGAAGGGCAGCTTCACTGAAATTTTTGAAATCTGAATAAATGTCCTAGACCTGCAGATTGTGCTAATGAATGATTTACAGGAAGGTAGAAGTGTAGATTTCAGGACTATGAGACAGGCTGGGTGGTTTCAGTTTGTGCCTATTTCAGTGGCTTACTTTTAAAAGTTACTATAATAAAAATATGTTTCCTAGTTTCTCTATTGAAATAATATAGCTTACCTGAGAGGATGCTGAGACTTAGTTAACTAAAACATTCCCAAGTCTGTTGCAGTAACATACCAAAAGAATTATGTTCTCACCCTGTTTTTATTTCGTACAAAATGCTATATTTAAAACCTTTTTTTTTTTTTTATTTTTAGTAAACCTAAATCCTAAATAAATGTCACTGTTAATGCCACTGTTAAAATTCATCCTTGAGGGCATTCCAAGATAAATAGCAATGATAACAGTTGTATCTTTTTGGAGCAGTTTGAATTTGAGGCCACGCTATGCCACATTTCCTGAAAGTTATTTTCATGCATCCCTCCTGCTCATGTGTTTGAAAACATATCCGTAAGTGCAGCAGAAAGCTGTGGCTGTGTTTTGTTGTTTAACCCTGGCTGTGTCATACTGGCATGAACTGCAGTAGTTCTTGGCTAGAATGCAGAATGTTACCTTGTATGAGAAGTCTCATGCCCTGCTGGTAGGCTGCCTCTCCTCATCCCCACCGAGAACAAAGGTAGCATCATGAAAGGTCTGAATCTTGTTTATCCTTAACTAACCATAGCTGTGTAACTGAGGGTAATAAACGTATTCTGGCCCTTCCCACCTTCCTCTGCTGCTCACTCACTGATTACCTGGTTATATGGAATGCTAACGTAAATTCTTGACCGTGTGCAGTGATAGTTCTGGTTATATCATTCTATGTTTTGTTTTGTATCAACTTTTTCATTTAGCCTTCAGTTCAGCAAAGAAAAAGGAGACTGCGGAAGCATTCACTTTTATGGTAACTTACCTGGAGTTTAATAGACCTGGAGCTTAATAAAAGTTAATGAATTTTTACGTTTGGAATTATGGTCTTTCATCTAGTAATGAAATAGATGGTGAAGCAGTGCCTCAGAGGAAAACCAAAACAAAAAAAAACGGGGTCCCTGAATGTCAGGATTGAATGCACGGTGTGTTGGGTACCCAGCAGAGGCTGGGCGCAGCACTGGGGACTGGAATGTGCATCCACCCAGGGGGAGAGTGACTGTATTTTACTTGAAGACTTGGCAGTGCCCTCTGCACTGTCCCAGGTTACCCTCTGCTGAATGAGCATCTTCCATCTGAGCCCAGCTTTCTCCACAGTCAGATGTAAATAGGCAGCATGCTTCCCCCAAAAAGCAATCGATCCCTCTAGGATCCCTCTAGAACTAGTAGGGAAATGGGCATATATGATAATTTTCAAAAAACAAGATTAAACTGCATGTTTGCATGTATGTGCAAGCTCATGTGCCATCACTGCATTTCTTTTCTTATGTTTTTAAAAATAAGTTTAATCAGGAGCCCAAATAATTATTTTAAGAAGATAATATTTTTTAAGTCCAACTGCTGGTCAAATCTGAAAGCTGAAACATGGCCAGTTGAAGTGGGCAAAGAGAGCCCCAGAGTGAAATTACACAGTGTTTAACTGTGTGAAACATGTCTGGCTGCCCATGCACAGTCACAAATAACTCTAGGAGAATCTGAAGGACTCAGGCTGCCCAGGGAAAAGGAAAAAAAAATGAGTATTTATTATATCAATTAAGCCCAAAGGGAAAATGTCATAATCAAGGAGTCCAGAGTTTTAGGGGTTTATTTATTTTTTTTTCTAAATTTTGAAAGACAAAGAAATCCCAATCTGATCTTAAAAATGACATGTATTTATTTTAAATGAATGATAATGATACAAGACTGCTCTCTTCTTCTTCTGAATTGTGTTTTCAGCTCCTGGAGTCCCGCCCTGAGACCCCTTAGCGTCCATTAGCAGATCCATTTTCTACCCTTAAACTATGTATTCTTATCAAAATGTTAATTCTTCCAAGCCTTGAAAAAAACACCCTGATACACTGCGTATTTTATATGCCAAATTATTCCACTTTAATGGAAAAAGAACAGAAATGTTAAGGAATTCATGTGTATCTGAGTTGTGCACATCAATCTTCTAAGGCGGCACATAACAAAGGTCAGAAATAGCCTAGCGCTGTGTTTTGTGTAGCGCATCATTCTATGAGGAAAATGTGCCCAAGTTCCTCCTAAAACATTGTTTTCAAGCATGGTTACTACTGAATATATTTCTGAATGACAAGGTTTATTTGTCTGTATTTTGATATGTTTAGGGGAAACTCAGGCTGACAGTTAGAGGAGGCAGGAAGAGGGAACCACAACAAGTTCCACCCAAACACAAAATGTCATCTCTTCCCTAGTTGGGATCCAGAAGCATCCTGATGAAAAAAAGAGCAGACATTTAAAAGTTTCTGACATGTGTCACAGATGCAGCCATTGAGCCACTGTTGCTGATGTAGCTCGAAATGACAGCATCCAAGCCATTGGAACTGGCTGCGGGACATTCAAAGTTTGGTGTGTGTCGCATTTAATCCTTGTCATGGCACATCTAGAGAATAAAAAAGACAAATGGACACAGGGAGTAGTGATAGTTCAAAAAACTTAAAATAAATCTCCCCAGTCTAATTGATATTATCAAGCTGTGCTAACATTTACCAGCCACCAAGTAGACAGACAGGAGGTCAGCACCCTTTTTTTCTGCAATTTTCCCCCAAGACAGAAGGATAAGTCTTTCAAGCTTTCTCTAAGGGTGACCCAAATACATGAACTGTTTACTCAGAAATAGCACTGACTTGCCAAAGATACTCCTTAATAATCAAAACATATAAAGACAAAAAGGCTTCAACCACTGATGAAGCAACTTGTCGTGCACGGCCCATGTTATTTATTTACACTAGCTTAGGATCCAGCCAATAATGATGATTATTGCACCAAAGAGTGGACAATTTATTGATTTTACTACCTCTGGATATTTTATAACCTTCATTTCTGATTATATCCTTGTAAAGCTGAGGTGCAGGCAGCATAAAATAACATTCTTTCAGAGTTACCATGTTGGCATCTTCTTTCCAGTAGTGCGCCTTTTAATGCTGGCCCAAAATGTTTGTGTAAATAAAACTGATTGTCTGCAATGGCTCGAGGACTGCAGCACAGATCACTTGATTCAAGAGCTTCACATCTAGGTTTCCAGCGAATTTATAGTCAGCAGCCCATTAGCTTGTTGTTGATTGCAGGGGATGAGCGCCTGCTCCTCATCTAACTTCCAGTTTAACATAGGGGATACTTTTCCATTTAGCAGCCTGGGAGGTGAATACAGAGGATTCAATTTTAGCATTTTCCAAATACAATCAGCCTCTGATAATGCGAATCCCCTGGCAAGTTGAAGTTGAAAAAAAATAAAAAATCTTTTGTATTAAAAAGTCAGTGCTACCTACAGGCTATTGGACTGGTTTCTACTTAAATCTTTTGGCTACCTAGGCACAGTGATAAATGAAGCATGGGTTTAACAGTGCTTCCTTCTGTATGTTAAAACAGACTCTTACGACATTCACAACGTTATAGAAGTTATGGTGGTGGAAAGGAAGGTTCAACAAAGGAATGTGTTTAATATACACATTTTTTTGTACAGTTTTAATAGAGGATTGAACACGCATATTTTTTACCACCCATCTATCCATCACATTGTTGGGAAGGAATGTTGTATAGTTTTGTTGTCTGAAGTTCAAAAATATTTTTGGAATGGTCTTTTTGCTCTTTTTCTTTGCATCTAACAGCAGAGCCAAAAGCTTGAAAATATTGTAAACAACATATATTGGTATATTTCTACCCTAGACCAGAAATACGAAAACAATATATCCCGAAAGACCCCCTTTTTTTTTCTCTCTCATCAAACATAGCTTTAGGAGAAGTCAAGTTAGTGTGCTAACTGAAACTGGAACTCTGAATGTTTTGAGGTTCTCCTTTCGACAACCTTAATACTAACCAGCGTGACATTCAAACTTGGTTGCCCTCTGGAAGAAAAGGATGCTGAGAATTGGACATCTCCATTTCACATGATTTCTTATGCCTTGGAGGGTATGTTCATGAGGTATTCGCCTGGTGAACCTCTTTCTGTGGCTAAATTAGAGAACGGTGAGGCTCGTAGTTCAGCGGGGATGTTGCAGCAGGCACCGGTGCTGCTGAGGGACGGAGCAGGTAGCTGCTGGCTTGCCCACAGAGACTCTTTGTGTAGGGCAGATGTTTCCCCACAGAACCAGTGCAGAGAATAACAGGTTAGCTTGAAGGTCCGTCCTTTTTGCATGCAACAGGTAAGATGGAGCTCCTATGGAACATCGGGCTCGCCTCCAAAATTCTCCTCCTGGAAGATCTGCAGCTGAGGCCTGCAGGGATACCAGAGCAACACCCAGGTAACGCGTCTCTCTTAATGGCACCTCACAGAGGAAATAAGCCTTGGTCGTGTTTCAGCTGGGCCTGACTAACAGCATAACTGTAAATCAGTGCTGTTCTATGACGAGTCAAGTTGCACCTTGAGAGGCAAACCACTCCCCTTTGTCCCCATTTACGGTGGCACAAGGTGGTTCCGTTGCTGGCAGAGAATGACATTTGAAATTGCTTTGTCCAGGCGGTGGACCATTTCTGTGTCATACAGATTGATGCACAAAAGACTTGGAATGGGAGAGCATGGTGTGAGCTGAGATGGTGGATTCTTTGCTCTTTTTGCTGACACTGTAAAATCTTCCTGTTAAGCTGCTTGGGTTTGTGAAAATGTTGTGGCTGTACATCCACCTCCTCCAGCAAAGGCTTTTGTATGTATTATGTTCCTACACACAGCAAAAGCAACAAACTGGAACGTAACAACAAAAAATCAAACTAGTAAGAAGAAAGGTGTAGAGGGCAAAAGGCATGGGCAATGCCTCATTCTTTTTACAGTAATGATGATGATGAGCAGTATAAAAGGGGGACGAGTGGGTGGAAAAATGTTTTTTAAAACGGTTTTTATAATAGTGGTGGCTACAGTTGGCAATCTTCATACACCAGGTAGAAGTGTTTAATGATCTTTGGTAGTAACTGTGTTCCCCGGGGCAGAGTTAAGATTGTGGCAGAAAGCCCATTCCTAAGTTTGTTTCTTCATTGTGCATCATCTTCCTGTTGAAGACAGGACGTGGTTATTCTATCAAGACCTTCTATCAAGAATGAGGTGTCATCTCGAAGAAACTAGACTAAAGTGCAGGAGAGAGCGTCTTCGTTCAAATTATCATGTTGGAGTCCCTCCACTCATTTTTGTGTCATTGCAGAACATGTTTGCATACTCGACAGCAACATAAATTCATTATTTCTCTCTGCAACGGAAACTCAGTTTTCTTTGCTACCAGATAATCCCAGAGGATTTATGTAAACTAGGGATTTCCCATTTGCCTTAATGGCAGTTACCCCGCACTGTACAAGAGATCGGTGGCACAGCGAAGGAAGATAAGTCAAAAGACCCCTAGAGAGCAATGTTGGTTTTAAATACTTCTCTTTCGCTATAATAATCTCCATAGCATCCTATGCATTATGAAATGGCTGATTGAGTTAATTTGCTGCATTGTAAAATAAAGCCATAATTATCATTATTAAGTATAATTAACTGTACATCTGATCACTGTGAAGAATAGAAAAAGACAAATATAGCATGAAAACACTTTAGTATCATAATTACGTGTCCATTTGTATTGTCCTTGTTAAATATGCATACGCTAAATTCTTTGATTTAATGCATTGAGCTACGTTGCACTTTGCTTATCCTATGCTCATTACAAAGATCCAGTCTTTTCTAGGAACCTTTTTTGGCTCATTTTTTTAATGGCAACCTGTGCGAAGGAGTGAAAACAAGCAACCCTGTAAAGTTTTTTAGGGCTGCTGCATAATGTCCACCATTTCCTAGATGTGTACTTTCTAGTAAAAAAATTTTAAGTTACTTTATGTATTTAATCTTGTAGGGTCAAGACTTCCAATGGTAGATCTAGTTCAACAGAGATGCAGTTGGAAAACAGTCTTTGCTAGGGAAGAGGAAGGAAAATAAACCTGTGCTTTGCAGCAATAAGTCACAACACTCTAGACCAGATTCTGTAGGTTAATGGAGCACTTAACTGCAGGTCCGGAGTGGAGTTACTAGTGTTACTGGTCTGTTGAGGACCCTTGATACCAGCACTGGTTGTCTGGCTAGTGAAAACACGTAGAGTTCCAAAGTTTTTGTGGCCTTCAAAATGTCAGTTCTAGAAAAAGCTTTCCCCTTTAAGCCTCATAAATTAAGATGGGCCAAAGCTTGAAAGACTTCCTAAAACTAGACAAAACGGCCTGGATCTTTCCTTCTTTTGGGAATTAAGCATTTTTGTCTGCATTGATTAAAGAGTCTACATTCAATAAGATTGTTTGGGAAATGAGCTAATTAATGAGAAAAGATTTCAGGATTTGGCACTTTTGTAGGAATGTCACAGACTTAATGGGATTATTGACCAGAGGAAGAGGTAGCAGGACCTCACCATAGGCAGTTTATGTAAAAGAATACATTTAACTTGCCTCTGAAATGAAACCACCGTAATGATTTCTGAGATCTGACTCTTGTTCTGGTCAGGTGCCATCTCTTTTTCTGCAGCACTCTTATAGCAGCATGATTTGTAACATTTTCTGCTTAACTCAGAGTATCACTGATTCTCAGAAGCATCACATTTCCAGTTTCCCTTGAGACCTGGTAGAGAAGTAGCTGAGGTTTGGGGGTTGTTTTTGTTTATTTCTATAACAGTCACTCCAGTAAGGGAAAGTAGCAATTACGAACAGGTTTCAGAGGCGAGCATCTGGAGGGGCACTAGTGGGAAATTTGCCCGCAAATGGGTAAGCAACTTACTGTGGTGCTGGACTTTTTCCTGTACTCTCTCCCAGAGGTTGGTTACCTTTTTTAATATAATAAAGGATGAAATGGTTAAATACATCACAGTTTTGCCAATAATAGGTGTTGGTGTATAAGTCTAACTGGCAGTCAGACTGCCCAGGTTATTGATTTTACTGTCTAATGGCTGAAAGAGATGTTATCTTGATTAATTAGAAGTCAAAAACAAATGCATCTTGCTTCTATTAGATCTCCTGGCATTTGCTTTCTTTTTTTCCTCCCTCGCCAATGTTGTTCTACATGTACCTTTAAAACGTTTTAAACTAAAAAGCTATCAAGGTCAGCAGTATACAAGACCTAGTGACTTTATTTCAGCTGTCAATGAGTCCTTAAAGCATACACTGATTTTGGTGGTGGAAGGTTCACTTTTAAAGCATAAGGCTATTCATTTAACCTCAACAAATGAAAATCCAGTAGGCTATTATTCTTAGTGCTCTTGAAGTAACTTACCGACTCATTATGCTATCGGGCAGAAATGCTGACATGGTATCTGAGTATTACTTCATATATATATATACACTCTGATGTTTTTACAGGAAAATATATTTTTGTCTTTTAGAGTAGTTAGTGTTCTGCAAAGGTGTTTAGTGCTTAATGTGAATAAGCTTTATAAATACCCCTGGAACAACGAAACATAAAAAAGTAGACAATTTTCTATCAGCTACTCTGAATTATGATCAGTAAGATGATAGATAAAATGATAGATGATATAGGAAAAAAAGTTTAGGGTTAGTCAGCAATAACAAAAATTGTGGAGTTATAATATATCATATTAATAATCACTTCCTGGTGGTTTACATGCTCTCAGAATGCCAAGCACTAAGGCAAAAAAGAGGAATCTTGCTGCCTTTATAAACAATTTACATCTCACAGAGTTTACTTCAAGCACACGAGTAGTCGTTTGTTTTTCCTGTAGTTTTATTTGTGTTTAATATGAGCATGATCTAGAGCTAAAATTACCTTACAAACTATACAGAAATATAACATATTGCACACGCTGTTGTGAATCAAAGTGAAATTGCCATGTTTGCATTTCAGAACTTTAGGAGCAATCCTTGTTGTCACAACTGGTCTGATTCTGAAAATTGTGTAAAAATACCGGGGACATGGTTCGTATCTTTAAAAAATCTTGTGAATCCCACAAATGCAGTAGCTTTCTGCTCACAACAGTATGTAATGTATAATAGAAAAAAAACAAAGCACTGGCGTAAACTTTGCTGCATCATCTACTAAGCAGATGGTTTTGATGACTTCTTGACTTCTTACTTGCTCTGCAATATTTTAGCATACAGTTAATCTGTTTATTGGATTCTCAATTCTCTTCTCTTGGTCCTGTCATGAAAGATGGCGTCTAAAGAAAGACAGCCTACAGCACTGCACAATTTATAGGTGTGGCCTGGTTTAAGTAGCCAATTTGTAAAGTTTCAGACTCAGTTTATGTTCTGTTTTTCCTGGGGACTTTACCTAGGCAAAGTGTAAAATGCACAAGACTTCTACTCAACTACAGCCCCCACTTTGCTTGGCAACTTGGTGTTCACAAGAAAAAAAACAACACCCAGGTAAGGAACTGCAAGTGCTTTCTGAAATAAGGATCTAGAAGGACAGGATGTAAATCAGGGCAGCCCTGTGGTCACTTTAATCGGCATTCTTACCATTTATGTAGGTCCACACAACTTCTTACTGTGCTTTTGAATAAAATGAGAATTTACCACAGCAACTGTAACATCCATGGCCGTTTTTGACCCTAGGCCTGCTGAAATAGTGACCTCAGTTTTATTTAGTTGAAATTCACAGTACAATTTCAGTAAATTTAGTGCTGCTGATAGCTGTCAGATTGAGTGCGTTGGATAGCAGGTTTAGGTAGTGGTAAGATTAGCTATCTTTTGTTTTACTGCCACCACCATCCCTTGTCTCTGATCTGAAAGAGCTTCAACTAGGCAGGGGTATAATTCAGTATCTGTTTTTTATTTGGACACTACCTGTGAGGGGGTGCCTGCTAGTACCAATTGTAATGCTGAACCCTGTTCTGTAAAAACTGGACTGAAATTTGCTCTGTATCAGCTGTACATAGTGTAGATATATATATATATGGTATGTATACGGTTGTTTCCATCCAGAAAAGACATTGACTCCCTGCCCTGTTACCAGCCATCACATCCATTTTGAATTCTTTGACAGACAAGAGATGAACTAACTGGAGGGCAAATTAATAGATATTGAGGAGTGCACACCTAGGTCGGCATTGTGATCATCATCATTTTTATTACCGGCCTCTATGTGAGCGGGACCCAAACCTGTTAAGAATTGTCAGGTTCTGTTGCAGTGTAGGTGTTCCAGGGTCTAATCTTAAAAAAAAAAAGGAGGAAAAAAGCCCACCAAAAATAACCCCCTGAGATGCTTAAAACCCTTATGATTGCAAATAAAATACTGAATAAATATATAATATATATATATTTCTATTTATTTATAAAATATTGAAAAATGGAAAGGAGCAACTGGCTTTGCGTTAGGTGGTGCATAAGAGCTTACACCAGCCCACATCATGGCACAACAACACTGGGGCCTTGAACAGGTATGTGTCCAGGTCACCAGGCTGCTTTGACGTGATCCTGAGCTCCGATGGAGGTGAGTGTCATGTTGACCAGGTCCTTTCTTTTCCTCTGGCATTTCCCCTCACTTCCAGGATGTCTCCCCTCTCACAGCAGTACTCCTGATTTCCTTGTTCCTAAGGAACATTTTTTTTCTGAGCAATGTCACCCTCCATTTGTGGAATAAAGGGAAATAAAAGCTGTAAAATATTGATTCTGGAAGTTTACATGAGGGAAATACAAAGTCTTTCTTCTGAGCCCTGGAATGGCTGTCAGAGGCCTGCCTCAGCTGTTAAGAGGGGCCCAGCTAATGCAGTCAGGTTTGCTCCGTCTGCAGCGGCTTTGAGTGACAGCTATGGCCCAGTGCACATCCACTGAAAACTAGCATCAGGGAATGACATACAGTTTGATAACATAAGATGCTTAGGTTTTTTGGCTCAAGTGAGATGTTCAGAGCTAATAGCCCTGTGAGCAGAGTTTCAGCTGTGATCTGTACCTTGAGATATCGGTTGTGTCTGGCTCAGGAAAAAGGGGAAAGAATGAAAGCTTATTTCTAGAAAGGTTTCCGATGAGCAGCATTTGTCATTGAAGGGGAAGATGGGTATAATTAGCTTGTCAGTCTAGTTTGGGCTGAGCTGGCTTTCTGTGGTAAGAAAGATGGACTAACTGCCAGAAGAGCTGACAGGCAGTCGATAATGCAGCAATTAATGTCATAAATAATTCTGGAACCAATTATATCAAAATGGACTCCAAGCTTTAAAAAGGAACAGAATTCCCTTATTCTTCCTGCTAACAGCAAGAAGCAGCTTTCATTTTTCTCTGTAATTACTTTTCATTGTATATAGCAATAAAGTAGGGCTTTTCTGTCCATATTTAAAACTTGTCTTCCTTGCCTTCCCCCCCCTCCTAAACCCTCTTTACCCCATAGGACAAGGTTGCTACAGCAGATCTTCACTGAGGTGAATGTATAATCTTTTCACATGGCTCTTACATGATAATTTCTGCTGCACCTAAATGACTAAGAGCCAAGTTTTTTCAAATGTCATGGACAATGACAGCAGAAAGCACCAAACAATGGCATTTGGAAATAAAGACATTTGTTAAATAAATTGATTTGTCTTATTATTTTAAAGGTTGCTCTGACTTGCTTACACTGAACTTATTGATTTTTTTTCCTCCCCTCTCCCTGCACAGTTACAGCTATGGAATCTGAGCCAAGCTATTCCCTTTATGCTGCAAACACAATTCAGAACAGCCCTGCGAGTTAATGGGCATTCCCTTACAAAAGACACCGAGTTACAAACACTCTCCAGAGTGATATCCTCCTTAGCTGTTTCTCCATGTGCTGTAATACACGTGTAGATAACACAAAGCCTGTACTGGCAAACCCCCCACAGTACTACTTTTGCTAATGGTCTTTTCTGTAGTCTCATCCGCTGCTTTTTAAAAAAATGGACTGTAGAAGTAGTGAATTACTGTAGCATTCGTTCACAGCTTTGTTCAGAGCCTGACAAACGTTTCCAACTTTTCAACTATGGTGGCATTTACTCCTGGGAGGTTGGGGAAAACAGTTCATGAAGTTCCCACTGTTTTAAAACCAGAAACATCTGTTGGTGTCACATGCAGTTTGTTGGCTGGGTCCAGGAGTAAAGAAATCCTGCAGCTGATCCGAGCTCTCCTTAGCAGTAGGTGTCAGTATGGTGAGTGGTAATTACAACAGAGAGTTTTAGAAGACACACGATAATTAGGCTGGCTAACAAAAACATAAACACTGACTTTACCGTACTTCAAACCAGAAACATGTCTGCTATGTCTGTACATTGTTTCAGACCATAACAATAGAGCCATAACTAGTTTAATCAAGTTTTCAAGGAACAAAGGCTTTCAGAATTTGGATATACAGCTCACTGTTTCAGCAGGAAGAATGCGAGAAAGAGTGAGCGCGATCTGTGGCGTGCAAAGCCCAGGCGTGCAGCCGTGCAGAGCTGGGAGAGCTGGGTTCCCTTCCAAGCCCTGCTGCAGGGGTGCTGCTGAGTGACTGCCGGGAAATCGGCGTGTCTGTCATCGTGGCTCTCCCACACCAGAGGGACAGGGAGCGCTCACCTCGCAAAGGCGGTGTGCATATTAACGCATTTAAGGTCTTTTTAAGCACTTGGAGATCATCTGTAGGAAAGGGTGATGGAAATTCAGTATTATTGAGGGAAAGACCATCTGTTTCGCATCTCATTAAGAACTATATCCTGTTTCTACTCGGCAGCCCAGCAAGGCCTGAAAACAAGGAGCTGTGTTTGAACAATACTACCTCAGTTAAACTACAGCGTATATAAATTAAACTCAGTTTTGGTCCAAATGACCCACTTTTTACAGCTCACAGGAATTTTTACAAAAGGTAGCGGTAAGATTTTGGCAGAATCTTTGTGGGTCAGCCCTGTAGTCCTTCAGTGGTCTTGCTGTCATCGTTTTCATTGCTGTACTTCGGCATTTCTAGCAGAAGTACTTCACTGTCTTCACGTCTCAGATCATTCGGTGCACTCTTTCACCTCAGCAGAAACGAGGTTTCAATGCTTTCCTTGTATTCATAAGAATGATTTCAAGCATAAAGGTAAAATCAATTTGATCTAGTCTGGAAAGGCTGGTCTAGCAGGTAGAGTCGCTATTTTGTCTGCAGAACTCCTATTGACCCCCATTCTGGGGAAATTCAGTTCTATTGTAAAGTGGACTTTATAAACAAACCGAGTGATTTAGCATGAAATGGCAAATTAAATGAGCTTAATTTACCCACCATCATCTGTGATGCTACCCCGATAATTCAGCTTTTCTAATTTAACTGCCAATACCGTTGATGCTACTGTAGGAAACTTATGGCTAAATGAGCAACTACTATGCTTGAAACAAGTAACAGATTTCCAGTACGTCAGGAAGGTGAGCTGTCAAAAAGCAATTAATATTACCTAAGACTTGTAGTATCACCACTTGTACTTCTAAGAAAAATACAGAAGGATTTTTTATTTTATTCTCAAATAGTTTCAAATATTTTTTTTTATTAGCTGTATTTCAATGATTCCTAAGGAAAGAAGTGAAAATCCTATGAGATATTTCATAGTCCTGAAAGGCAAATACAGGATCAACTAATGGCACTACTTACTTAGATATGGCTGCTTCTTTATCCTCTAAATGCCTGAAAATAGCTCTTTGTAGAGGTGAAGTGCAGAATCCAATGACTTTAGCACCTTGGTTTAGCTGGAGATGGGAGATATTATCTAGCTTTATTCTGTGTGTGTCAGGGTGTTACGTGTTTTTATCTATTGCTTGGAGTTGCACACTAAAATTCCAAGCTCTTATGGGTATTTACTACTGAGACCATTGAAATCATACATACTCGTTATAACTTAGTGAATTTGGGCTGATACAATAATGACCGGGTTTTCATCATGAACTCACATAAGCATCCTTTTGGATTAACCTTGGGGTATTCAAAAAGTACAGTGCCCTGTGTCTGAAGCACAAATGCAGCAGCAGTGGGGTTAGCGGAGTAACACAACACAGAGGAAGAGGAAAGTGGGGAAAGGGCAAGAATTCAGCTTCAGTAGGTAGATGAAAGAGGCTCACAGACATCAATATAATTGATGTGATTTTCAGTTACTTTTTTTTTTTAATGGCTGACTGATTTACATAATCACGTAAATTTTTAAACATACTCCTCCTCTTTCCTTAGGTCTAATTAGCTGCCATTCACATCAGAGTTGGGTTTCCTCTGCCTTTTACCTCAGACCCTCTTTTGCTGCATCACTGTTTGCATTTCTTAGATCTAGCTTGTTAGAAGGGCCCAACATGTCCAAACAATGACAGATTTTTCTGAAGCTCAGTTCTCTATCGTGCAGCTAATTAAGAAGACAAGCTGATGGTGAGCAGAGGATGGAAGGGAAGGGGGGCGGGGGATGGATAGAGGAAAAAAAGTCTTGCTAGTTCAGCAGATCTAGACCTTTGAAATCTGGCTGTGCATATCACAGACATTGATTCTGGGGGTTTGAAAACCTGGCCTTGGTTAGGTACTTAGGCTGGAACTGAGACACTAATATTGTTCTCTTTGGAGCATGAGCTCGAAGGGCACTGACTTTTCATGAGAGTTCGTACAGCACTGTTTCTGAAGGGATTTTTCTGAATGACTTTAATAGAAACAGTAAATAATACAGCAGGAGTGCACAGGATATGAGTTTCTCCCTAGCATTTTTGTTATTGAGAGGAGTGTTTTATCTTCTATGGTGTCTCCAACAGGCAGACTAACATACATTTAGTTTTAAAGCATCTATCATACTTTATTGCTTTGGTTGATAGGCATGCTTTAAAATGTTTTGGTTCTTGGTATATATTTTCTTTACTTTTCTAAATCTTTCTAGATCAGTTCTTGAAATTGCAGGAAACAGATCAAGGAAAAAAGGCAACACAGAACAGGTTCGTTGAGAGCACGCTAGTTATTCTTAATAGCAAAACCTGGTATGTACCATAATGTAAGCAGGTTGATGAACCTATCTTTATAAAAAGAGGAGGAAAATAAGTCTTGCTCAAGAAAAAGGAGGAGGAAATTGAGGCAGGTGTGTAGAGACCTGTCTAACAAAGCAAATAGGGACTGTTGTCTACCAAAGTACAAGACTGTAACAGCTTAGTTCTGGGGAATGATGCGAGCACACTTCTGTTGATCTCATGGTGTAGGCTCTGTAAAGACCTGAAGGATTCATGTTATTAAATGCTGCAATTTGTTTTATTTTATAGAATTCTTGACTAAAGAGGATGGACATCTAAATTGCTTTTATTATGGGATTACACATCCTCACCAAAACTCCGCTCTTGGAATTATTTTTAGCTTTGTAATAGCTTTGACTTTCTTGGTTGTTGAAGGAGAGTTTAAAAATTAATCAGTTCTCTGCCCCTCCACAAGATCCCTTCTAATGCTGCTACAGAAGTTACAGATATTTAATGTTTTGGTTTTTGAAGAGGAGTAACTCACCACAACTTGAATTCTTGGAATCAGCAGTCCTGCATTTCTCTGGATGAGAAACAATGTCAGCTTGGATGAAAAAGATGTGGTCTTTGGGAAATCTTCAGTCTCCTTATGGCAGAGGAATCTGCTAGTCTGAGGTAAGACCCAAGTGTGAAGCTACACTAAAACTCAGAGAACTGAAAAAAAAAAGACAGTTAGAACAATTAAAAGGTATACAAAGAAATGCAAGGGAGTGATGCTGAGACTGTCTTATCTCATTAAAAGTAGAATCTGTTGATAACATATTGCTAGCTACCTTTCTCTCGGGAGATGTAATGCTTGCATGCTGTTCTAAATGGAAGAATAGTAAAGTCACTAAAAGAATTAGGGCACCCTGAGAACATAATGATGTTATCTCATCCAGTTCCTCTCTAGAGTGGAGGGTAGAAGGGTGTTAAGTTACTACCCAGAGTACTTAAACATTTTCCTTTCAGGGACTTTTGCAGGATTAATGCAGATACCCAGTAATAAATTTGAAATTCACCCATGTTTTCTCCTGAGGTGCCTTTTTTTCTTGGCAGACTCCAGGTGAGGTTAATTGCTTCTGATTCAACATTAGCAGGATTAAGTTTTCTCTCCTCCTGCTGATGGGGTTCAGTTTCTTTCCTTTGGTTTATGTGTCAAACACCGATCCACTTCCCTCTCCCCTTACCCTCCCCAGGAACTAACTGTGTTGAAATACGTGAGACAATAAGAGAATACACTGTATAATCAAGAATGAAAAATAATATCATCTACCAGAGTAAATCATAGCCAAACAACACAGTTATAATAGAAATACCTTTCCTATGTCTGATCCACTAACACATACTTAGTCAGATAACAAATAACTTATTCTTGGAGAGAGTGCCCTGGATTTGATTTATCTCTGAGTGTAAGTAAATATGAAAAGGCTGCCAAATCTGCCTATATAAATCTCAGCTATCTCAAAATGTCATGTATGGGGGAAGTGAAAAATTAGGAAGGTGTTTCTGTCCTAATAGGGTATGGAGGCAAAAGGTTCTGCTTTTAATTCTTCTTAGGGATGCTATTTCTCTGGTTGATACCTGGGAAGAATTAAAGCAGAGCTGGAAAATATACATATATATATCGTGCCAAATTCTGATCTTATTTTTGCCGATGTAAATCTGGAGTAGATCCACTAAAGACTCTGGAATTAGTCTGGCTTTGTCCCAGTGTAGCTGACAGCAAACTGAGAGGCTTTCAAATTAAATAATGGTTAAAACTCAGCATTGTTAAGATTTTTCATTTTGGTTATAGTGGCCATTGTTTGTTTGAACAATTGTTTGAACAAAAAAGAAATCATCTGAAGATACTTATATACTGCTGCACAAGTGAGAATAGAAAGAAGACTGGGCCAACGTGAAAATCAAGGGTAAGAAAATAGTTTCCGTAACCATTGTTTGCGTATGTGTATTCTCGTCTGGCAACATCACACCACGCTTAAGGATCCATTTAGACAGGAAAGAAAGAGGAGGCACGCAGGGCTGGATTATGCCACTTTAACTCAAGTGCTAAGTAGCATCATAATCCAGGCATAAATCCTGCCAGTTTGCGAATTCTCACCCATGGGCTTTATATTTCTCTCACTTAATTCAGTGGACATCATTGGAGTTACTCCTGACTTGTACCAGGGTGGTGAATGTCAGAATTAGGCCCTCTGTCTCCTGCGTGGGTTGGTGAACCGGATGCTCCGTGTGACAAAGCGCGTCAATTAGCTTGAGGTACTTGCTGAGTCTCAGTCCATCTGAGATTCAAAGGCAGTTTGTTACCTCCGAGGTGGGGGGTTTTAGTTGAACGTGTCATCCTACTCAAATTCATTAGATGAAAAGTGAGTATCATCTTACATTACATAAGTTCAGCTGGAATGTATACAATGTCAGCAGTATGGGAGAAGAAAACATGTGTTGAATACATCTAGTGTGTCTTGGGTCTCTGAAGGTCACTCCACTAAAGTAATATATAGTGCTAGTGCTAGTGGCTCAAGGTCAAGTCAGCTTGCTTTTCATAATGCATAAACCTGAAGCTCGCTCAGACACCAATCATCTGACCTAAACCTTGGAACAAATATTTTACTAAGTAAATCAGTGAGCATGCTGGCATTTCTATTAACCTTCAATGCACTGGTGACAGAAAATGAATAATGATAAATAATAACTCAGGCCTGTAAATCATGCTTAGCATCAGAGGGGAAAAAAAAAAAAGGAAAAAGAAAGAAAAAAGAGGTCTGGTGTACTACCATCTGCAAAACTGGATGAGCCTGTAGGGAGAAACCCACAACAAAGGGAAACGTGCTCTCTCCCTCCCACAGCAGTTCCCTGGGCTTGAAAGTTGGGGGTGGGGTGGAGGGGGGCTTTGCAGAGACCAGTGAAGGAAACACTTGAAAGTGAAAAGCTGAATATACACAAACTGCAGGGAGTCAGGGTAAGAAGTGCTTAGTTACACAAGGTGGTAGGATTGTTTGGCAAGCCTTGAAGTGGATGAACTCTTTTCTTGTCCTTCTCTCCCACTGTCTGACCGTCAGTGTCTCTCTGGTGGTAAACGGAAGATAACAGACCTACAGCAATTCACCAGGGCTGAGAAGCTGCTTGGTTTTCTTCCACAGAGTTCTTTCATTTCCTTTTCTTCTGTTTTTCCTTTCGGTTGTTTTGCTATTGGTTAGGGTCACTACAGACACACAATGGCCTTAAAAAAATGAAGCCCATAAAATAGGAAGAACTGAAACACATTTAGCTGCCTCTCCTACCCTATGATACCTTTGAATGTTTCGGCTTCCTTCAGAAGTGCTCTGTTTCCCGTATCCTTTGGATTTTTAGTCAGTCTAATTTTAGACAATACAAATCTGAACATTAATTTATTATAGAGTTTGTTACAAGGACAGTTTTTCCTATCCATGTTGTTTAAATCGTTTGCACTTCACAAATTTGTTCAGAATCTATTTTTTTTTTCTTCTGAACTATTTTTGATAAAAATATAAGAAGTGCTGATAATCAGTGGTTCAAACTACGTGTTGTGTTGAGCTCATGTCTCTAGCTGGGAATGCATTTGTAATGGATTGTCAGGTTGGAGACCCTGAGCACACTTTGTGCCCCGGCTACAAAGAAGGGAAAGCAGCACGCATCACATCAGGTCGCCGCTGCCAAAAAACACACTGGGCTCTCATTGAGCAGTCTTGTCTTTTCACAAAAGGGTGTGCTCTGACCACGGGATGGGAACAGATATGGGAGCAGAAGCATGGACTGATGTTTGCTTTCTGCGGGATCACAGCTGGAGGTATACTCAGCACCTGTTAGGGGCTGATAGGAAGAATTTAACAAATAGTCGTGGCCAGGCATAGTTTGTTACTATGCTTTAGTCTGTTGTGGAATCACAAAAAACCAAACCAACCAAATCTAACCCAGATACGTGAAGAAGGGTGAAGTCTAACTCCTGAGAGGGGAAGATAAGAAGAGTTAGGGGACTGAGTTCATATCTGGAATGCATTTTTTGTCAGAAATGGGTGTAGAGCAGAGTTTGAACTTTTCAAAGAGTAAAGGCATTATTTGCCTTCAAAGGGCTTCAGTCTGAAATGCAGACAAGAGCCAGTCATGACATTCAGATTCATATCTGAGTTCAGACTCCCAACTGGTCTTTGTCAGAAAAATCCCAGGTGCTTGAACCTAGTGTTCTTTTTGACCACTGCTCTCTTTTGACCGAAATAAAAATAAGTGTATTGTTCACAGGCTGGACTTGTGTTACTTCCAATGATTGTGCTTAATAATATTCCCAATTGGATTACAGTAACATGATAACACCATTTACAATACAGTCGCCATCTGGCATTATAAACAAAAAAATGAGCAAGTCTACACTGCTCTAAAAGTGTTTTGTATGTATACCTAAAATTCTATCTTGGATGCAGCTCCTAGTAATTTGGGTTCTTTTCCCTTCACATGAATCTTCTTCCGGCATCTGACCTCCTGAAGGCTCCCTACACAAAAACTAATAATATATTAATAATAAATTAATAACATTTGTTGCAATACTGGTGCAGGAAGTCCAAATTAACTTCTGTTGTACCTATTGTATTCTTCAAACTTAAATGCACTTCTTCATTCACTGTTCTCTGAGTAAACTAAAGGTGCATGCAAATACACATCTAAATGATTCTTGACAAGTCGAGCATATTAGGCTGAGTTCTCTGCACTTTGAAGTCTCTTCTCTCTCTCTAGTTACCAGCCAATTCTCATTTGAGGTCTGATGTTTAACGAAATGTGTGAGTTATTGACTTTGTGTATGGACATTATAAACAATTGTACAAAAGAAGGAAAAGTGACCTGCTTTACCAATATCTAGGACTGACTATAATCAAAGCCAAAATTTATAGAAGATACATGATATTTTAATGGTGTAATTAGAAAGACTGAATAGTAGTCTTGAGATATTAGACCACTAAGGGGAATCCAGCATTTTTATCATGTCAGATGATCGCAAATAGAAGTTTTTTTAACTGAGTCATTAGAACTTCTATCTGCCTTTCCTGTTATGGTTTAGGTATCAAGTAAAGCCAACGTCACTCCAGTCTTCAAAAAGGGCAAGAAGGAGGACCCAGGAAAATACAGGCCAGTCAGCCTCACCTCCATCCCTGGAAAAGTGATGCAACAGCTCATTCTGGATGTCACCTCTAAGCACGTAGAGGAAAAGAAGGTTATTGGGAGTGGCCAACATGGATTCATCAAGGGGAAATCATGCTTGACCAATCCGATAGCCTTCTATGATGGCATGACTGGCTGGGTAGATGAGGGGAGAGCAGTGGATGTTGTCTACCTCAGCTTCAGCAAGGCTTTTGGCACTGTCTCCCATAACGTCCTCATAGGTAAGCTTAGGAAGTGTGGGTTAGATGAGTGGTCAGTGAGGCGGATTGAGAGCTGGCTGAATGACAGAGCTCAGAGGGTTGCGATCAGCGGTGCAGAGTCTAGTTGGAGGCCTGTAACTGGTGGTGTTCCCAGGGGTCAGTACTGGGTCCAGCCTTAGTCACCATATTCATCAATGACCTGGATGAGGGGACAGAGTGTACCCTTCAGCAAGTCTGCTGATGATACAAAACCGGGAGGAGTGGCTGACACACCAGAAGGCTGTGCCACCATTCAGGGAGACCTGGACAAGTTAGAGCGTTGGGTGGAGAGGAACCTAATGAAGTTCAACAAGGGCAAGTGTAGGGTCATCCACCTAGGGAAGAATAACCCCATGCACTAGTACAGTTAACCTGCTGGAAAGCAGCTCCGCAGAGAGGGTCCTAGGATTCCTGGTGGACAATACATTGACCATGAGTCGGCACTGTGCCCTTGTGGCCAAGGCCAATGATCTCCTGGCTTCTATTAAAAACAGCGTGGCAAGCAGGTCAAGGGAGATTATCCTCCCCTCTACTCTGCCCTGATGAGGCCACACCCCCTCTACTCTGCCCTGGTGAGGCCACATCTAGAGTATTGTGTCCAGTTCTGGGCTCCCCAGATCAAGAAGGATGGGGAACTACTGGAGATAGTCCAGCAGAGGGCTACAAAGATGATCAAGGAACAGGAGCATCTCTCTTATGAGGAAAGGCTGAGAGACCTGGGTCTGTTTAGCCTGGAGAAGAGTGAGAGGGGATCTCATCAATGCTTATAAATATCTAAAGGGTGGGTGTCAAGAGAATGGGGCCAGACTCTTCTCAGTGGAGCCCAGCAACAGGACAAAAGGCAACGGGCACAAACTGGAACCCAAGAAATTCCATCTTAACAGATGGCCTGGTCTGAGGTAAAACAGAACCCATTTTCTATTTAGTAATTTTACTTTTTAGCTAAGCCTCTTTTTACTCTGAAAATAACAGCATATTGTGCAAAAACTGTTTATTCTCAGAGTGATAAGACCTATGTTTATAGTTAATGCCAAGGAACGGTATGCAACAGAAGGAAAAATTTCTTTACTTTGAAGGTGACAGAGCACTGGAAAAGGCTGCCCAGAGAGGCTGTGGAGTCTTCCCTGGAGATATTCAAAACCCACTTGGATGCGTTCCTGTCCAACCTGCTCTAGGTGAACATGCTTTGGCAGTGGGGTTGGACGAGAAGGTCCCTACCAACCCCTACCATTCTGTGATTCTGTATAGTGCAATTCTGTCTTTTCCCTTTTGCCAATAATGCTGCAAAACATTCTACATGTTGAGTGGTGAACTGCAATATCAGGCCCCTAAAATATGTACATGATTTGCTAAACACTATATCTGTATCGAAAGAAATACAAAACTACTTAAGCCTAATCTGGATAATTGGTGAACCATTTTATTCTGCTGTTCGAGGATAACATGGACTGTCTACCTTGCTTCTGCACACCAGCTTTCATTTCAGATTGGCTGCCCCTTGATCTCCATTAGCAGCAGGTATCTGGTTCCATCAGAGTCTTTCCCAGCCTCCTAATACATTTCCTTATAACTTTGCCTATACTATCTTGTTCGTGCCTCCTGTGATAGTTACCTTCATAACAGCATATTACTTTCCAGACTGAAGTCTAACACGATACGTACACCATGATGTGAGTAAATCTGCTTTAGTGAGAATGTATTAAGTAGCTCTATTTACTATCTCTTTCTAGAAACCTGCTTTCCTGTCAAATATTGCTAATCATTTAGATATCAGTTGCCAGAAGTAACACTTGCTATCAGCATTTAAAATTTTATCTCTACCGCTTCTCTTTTGTAACTGAGCTGCTGCTGAGTGAATTGCAAAAGTTGCTATTTACAATATTTGTTGCATCATCTGTTAGTTCCTGAGAGAAATCCTATTTACTCACACAGATGAGATAATAATGTAGCCTAATTTCACATGTGAATGAAAAAAATCATTCCGTCATTGCCAGATTTGTTTGCTAGAAGTATTTTTAGGTGTCTCATTTTAATTTTTTTTCACTTGCACTGGTGCTAATGCATGGAGGAAACAATGAATGTGGTTTTGTCAGTTTGCTTTTTTTTCTAAATATATTGGTATCACAACGTATTTTTTTGTAGATCAGTTTCTACATATCTGGAAATTTTGCATTGTAGCATTGAGACATGGTAAAAGACACCACTACCACTTCAGGTTAGGGATGGAAGCCAGGAAAGGTTGCAGCAAAGGAAAGCAGTCACCCACTAAATGAAGGTATATTCACCAACGATGGTGGACATCAGTAGCAGTGACTAGAAGATGACTCCTGGCACGATGGAAAAGATAAAACACTTTGCAGGTAAGAACGTGTGCTCTACAGCTCCAGCTACATAGAGAGGGAAAGTGCCAGGTCCTGAGCATGCCATGTGTGAAAAAATACAACTTTAAGAACAATCTTTGTGTAACTGAAGCAAAACTGGTTTTGAAGCAGGTGCCGTAGGGGTCATATTGGCCATTTATAACATAGTAATATATATAATCATTTTATCTCCATTGGCATACAGAAATCCTTACTTGATTCTCATGACTCATACGCTATGGAATACAAGAGAAAGTACGGAAAGCCTAGTATTTCTGTCCTTGCCAAACACCGAGTGTTTAAAACCAATTTGGAAAGGGGCCTTAACGTGAGAAAATTAAGTGAAAAAGAATGCCATAAACCAGCCTCCTCATGCCAAACTCCAAGCAAGTGGAATAAGCAATAGTCAATTTCTAAACTTTGGCTAAAGTCTTTGTTTTATTAAAGGTCTGTTTTGTGAAAAACGTTACAACTTCAGAAAAAGACATCAGCAGATTATTCCACTAAAATGGATGCATGGACACTGCTTCCAGGATAAAACTTATTATCCTGAGAAATTACGTAGAGTTAGCTGCTGCATTAATATACATGTATTTCGCGTATCTCTTCGGAAAAAATTAGCCTTATCCCAAAGGGACCATCACTAAACATAATTTATTCTGTCCTTTGCTATGTCCTGACTTGCCCTTGAGAAGGCATTGCCCATTAAGCAAAAGTAAGAAAAAAAAAAAAAGTAAGCAAAAGCAAAAGCTTGTATATCTTAGGTATTTGATATTGACCGTTCCCAGTAAAAGACTGACAAATTAATTTTCAAGTCTTAACATTCTGTAACAGGATTGGTAATTAGCATCTCTATCCTCATATTTTTCTGAACAGAATAGAAATAATTTAACCAAGACTGAATAAGCTCTGAAAAAGGGTAATAAAACAGGTTGTGAATAATAGTTTATATAATTTCCTTTGTACTTAATTCAGCTATGTTATGCCTCTTTCCTGAGGTTGTTCGCTACTTCGGGGATTTTCATTTTAATTTATTTTGTGCCTGAAATGAACTATGGCTGAAAATAATAATTCAATTAATACACCATCAACAATAAGTATCCTTATATTTGTTTTAATAGTAATACCTAAAATCCACAGAGATTTTTTGCCTATTAGTTCATTTCAAGTGGTGAAAAGAAATTAATAGAAATTATCTGCTTTTTACAAATTAAGAAACTAAAATACAAAGAGTTCAAGTGGTTTGCCCAAGGTTTCACAGCAAATCCGTACCAGAACCATAAATGAGTCTTTGTATTAGCTGCAAACTCTGATGAAGACATTGTAAAAGGGGAATCCCAGGTTGTTTAGCCGGGAAGTACTTAGCCTGATATCCGTGGTACTTTTTTCTTTCTGACCCAGTGGTTGTCAGTCCTACACATTTACACACACACCCCTCAATGAGAAAAACCTCCCATGAATCCAAGTTGAAATATCATGCACAAATGAGCACTCTGACCTTCTTTTTAAACTTTTGAGGAAATTGCCCCTAACCATCTGTAGGCAGAGAAGGGGGGAAAAAAATCCTTAGTAATTAGTATTTACTAACTACTTTACAATGGGACTCTATCAATTTAAAAATGACGGTCTCTAGTTAAGATTGGGTATGTTTAGCCATTTGGATTTCTATTGAAAGGAAGGACAGTGTGCTAAGTAGAGGTTTTGGGGGACATGGTGGTTACTTACCGACCTCTACTGAAATCCTAACACAAAGCTTTAAAGTATATTTAACTGTAAGTATGCGTATAGCAGGGCTAGGGTGAGAGGCTGGAGTGTATATGGGTAAGCTTGCATGCATAAATATGACAGCCATAGAGGTAGTTGTGATTTGGTAGTGGACCAGTCTACAGTTATGTGCTCCTCATCACATAATTGGGGACCTAAATTTTATTGAGCATTGCTAATGGAAGAGACAAAACTGGTCCTTTAAATCTAGCTGTCCCTTTTCCCAGTAAATTTGCCCTAGTGTGTGTACGTGTGTGTAATGAAAAAGAAAGTTCTAATTATAGTAGAGCACAGCATCTTTTGTCATCTTATGAAAATCCTGTTATATATGGAAAATCTAATAATTAAACATTTTCATCTCTATAAGCAGACCTGCTTGCCAATTCTGCTGAGTTCATAGAATGAGCCCAAAGATTTTGCTGGAAATACATTTTGAGTTGGGAGACAAGTGAAAAAACCCTGGAGTCTCCAGAAGGAGTTAAACTCCTAATTATAAAGGACCAGAGGACCAGCAGATTCTTTTCCTCTAGTGTCACCTTTTCAAAAAATTATTTTCTGAAAAGAATGTATATGTGAAGATGGTGCTACATAGAGCTTTTTTTTTTCCAAGTTGCCCCCTGTATCCAAATTTGGCTTTATAACTATAGCTGCTATTATGCTTTTTAACATGGATGTTCAAGCCCCCATTATAAGTTTCTTTGTGCATCAAACTGTTCAAAACGCAATACACTTACAAGGAAGACAAATATTTGTTTCATAACTGAGACACGTTACAACTGGTTGGGAGTGCACCTACCTCATGATTTAGATATTGACAAAAAGCGTTCTTTTGTACGTGGTATCTGTGCCTATCTATCTTCAGAGAATTCAGTGGTTTTGATGTTTGAATAATAATTGTTGCGCATAGTATCTGTCTCTGCACCCCAAAAAATGGACTTTTCCAAACATGAGAATCATAGACTGGGATTAATATTAGGATAGAAAAGAAAATAAGTCTCTTGTGACATTGTGTCTAGTTAGCTTACACGTTTGAAAATCCCCAGAGTAATAATATACATTTTTTCTTCTAGAACACCGATGTGCTCCCTGAACTCTCAAAATAAATACATCAAGTACCCAAGCCTCAACAGGCCCTGATCCACATGAATGTTAGCTGAAATTTTCTAAAAGTACTTTCATTAAAATTAAACAGTGGCTGCTTCTTTTGCATTGATGGGTCTACAACTGATTGCCGTGAAATTCGCGTCCCAAATAAATGATTGGCCCTTCAACTATTTCACATGTCCTTAAAGACAGGCAAATGTGATGTATGGCATCCATAGACATCTCAATGAACATAATCATGATATCACAATATATCATGTTACACTAGTATATGTTCAGATCACATAATTTACCATCAGTGCTGTGAGGATTAACAGGGCTAAATTATATGGATGCTTCGTAGAACAGTTTGGGTGCATTATGCTGATGCTTTGGACTTTAAAATGTTAATATTGCAAATGAAAGGTACACTTTGTGTATCATAAATCTAAGTGTCTGTTCTTCCTGTGTGCTCAATAAATACACTTCTCATCAACTTTTAATTATGCTGTTTGCATTATTCTGTCCTGGAGAGGATAACACTCTGTAAATCATCCACTTCTAATGTACACTACAGCATAAGTTTAGTTAATTAAACCATATATTTTATTAGTACTTCCACTTCCATCCTGTAAAACTGTGGGAAAAAAACAATATAGAGAGGTTTTTATTTATTGTAGCTGAATTTAAGGTGGCATTAGAAAAGTTTAACAGGGTTAGATGTGCCTATTGCTGTTGCCTGGTTGCTTGCTTACAAATTTCTGGTCTCAAAAACTTACTGTCGACCTATTGCTACAAGAGTGGGAAACTTCTTGAACAAGTTGGCTTTCCTACAGAACCACTTCAGTGTATTTAATGGTCAATATTCTCATAACTGAATCAGGTATATGTTCATGCATTTACATAATTTGTTATGTTAATTCACCTAAGAGAGATTTCTCTTGTAACAAAATTCACAGTTATTGGGATTAGGAAATCCTTTCTATTCTTCTTCCTTTTGAGTTTCCACTTTTTTATCAGACCCAGTGCCATCTCCTGTTTCTAAAAGCACAGTTTTCAGAGCAGAGCCATTTTATGGTCCAACGTAGGTGCCAGTGCAGTGGGGAGGCATCCCCCCCAGAGATGCCATGATACTTATGGAAAACAGTAATAAAATACTGTGTGACTCATCATTTCATGGGAACTGTAAACGCTTGCCATAGCAGCTATAACTCTCTGACGATTAAAGCTTTGGGTAAAGTCCCTAGTATTTTCTGTTCAGATGTAATAAATAAATAAATATAAATAATCTTTTGAACTTTTGGTTACAAGTGCCCAGAGAGATTTGCCTTCAAGAGACTGTTTCTGATTGACATAAAGACACTACCATACTGCCAAAGACGATTCTGAACTAAATCCCCTGAATGACTTGGCACTTACCACCCCAGCTTAAATGTCTAAACAATTTTTTTTCAGAGATTTTATCTGCAGAATAGTTTGAAATTAAATATATATTCAGAATTCTCCTCCTTGAAGCCAAGTAAATTTGCTCCATCTACAGAGTCTACAGTTACATAGTGTGCACAGTTGGAAGTACTGCCTGAGTAAGAGGGAGAATGTTACATTTTGCTCTCTAGGTGTTCTTTTCTTTATCTCGGAAGGGTATTAGAAAAAAAGCCTCAATAAAATGACAGCTTCCTAACATCAAATTACAATAGTTTTAATTGCAAGAAAAAAAAATAATTAAAAAGACCTTCCAGAGAACAGCAAACCCAAGAGTACAGTGTTCAAAAAACTAGTTAATGTGGTATAGAAATCACATGATTAAGATCAAGCTTATGGACTATTTTCTCACTCTTTCTTTGAGGCTGTCCTTTCACCTTTCTTTCAGGCTGTCCTTTCACATGATTTCAGGATCATTGCTTGAATGAAAAATAAGAGATAGAAGGTAAAATGTTATCCTTTTCTCACAAGTAAGAAGGAAAGGACTGGGCAATTTTCAGCCCTGCGTAATGAAGACTGAGGGATCAAGAGTGAGCAATTGCTTGAAATATGTTCAATTTGAGTGCTCCTGTCCTGCAGATTGAGGCAGTAGAGATGTTTCTCTTGTATAAACATAAGGCCACAGTCTTGTTAATAGAGTCCCCTTACCGCTGGTTGAAATCACTAAGTCTTGGCTCACATGTGATATAATTACAAGTCCTAGGTTACTTGCACTTGAATTTGATAAGGACTTGGGTATTAAGCTGTTCGTCTATGTTTCTTGACTACTGTCTGTATTGTTGTGTAGGACGGTTCAAATTAAGAATTAAACCAAATGAAAGAGGCTCCTTTTCCACTCATAATTCGCCAGCACCATGCCCTAAGGGAAAAAAAATAAAAAGCTTATTCCTTGATATTATTTCAGAGTTGATAGTGTCTTGTTAGGTCAGCCTTTGCTTTTTTCAGTGTGTTTGACTTCTGTACGTAGAAAAGAGGCTAGGTATTCATGTAAGGTATACTAGGACAGGGAGCCATTTCTAGGCAATTTTTTCTCTTTTGATACAACTGCCTGAACATGCTTTGTTACATGGTAAGACACGGCCTGGCACCATTGGTTAAAACACAGTGACATTAGCTAGTTTCTTCCGTGTTTGTTTGATTTTTGCACAAAAAATACCTATTTTTCATTCATATGGTGGCATGAAAGCACAAGGACATAAAAGGAAAGGCAAAACTACGGTTGTTAGCCAGCAGAAGCACTTAGAAAACTGGTGAGTTTTTGGGTGGCTTTTAAGTACTTATAAGGAACTGCAGCTCCCTAGGAATAGTGGCGGGATATATATTTGGTTCGGTCTAAAACAGCATAGGAAGATTCTTTAGTTAAGAACAATACAAGTTTCTTTTTCTCTTAACTACTGCTGAGGCAGTTAAGAACCCCGTATACTTCTTACACCCCTCAGGGTGCGTGTGTTTTATTGATGGAGTGGACTCTTCTGTAACCCCAGCGCACACCGCACCGTGGCTAACATCAGGCTGGCCTGGAGCTCTGGATCAGCATGCCTGACTTTAAACACAAACAGCAATGCTGCGGCTTGCTGCAGACTATGACATTTACTCACATTATTATCACCAGCCGGAGAGGGTCACAGGAGGGAGAAACTGCTCTTTCTTTTGACTGCAGGGAGAGGGGGAACTGTGCCCCCTGAGGCAGACGTTGCCTCTGTAATGGATGCCAGCTGACCAGGGCTGCTCGGTGATATTCTCCAGTCGCAGAGCACCTACAGCTTTGATTTTGTGCATAGGGCCGGCGCGTTGGGGTCTGTGATCCTGAAGCGGCGGTTGCAGGCTGAAGGAATCCGAGTGTGCTGGTGTTCCGAAATGAGCCGCTGCAAAGCTGCTCCACTTCTCTCTCATCAATTTTTACAAGCCTCCATTCCATCTTCAGAGGTGTTTCAAATGTGCTTTCCTTCTACAGGCTGCAATTAATTGAAATGCTTCAAGAGGAGTGATTTCTTTTCATGAAGTGACTGGGATGTCTCGAAATGTCAGAGTTTCGCTCTGAGTGAGGACAGTCGGCAGCGTCTGACAGGGCCGTGCTCGCGCCATGTCGAGGGCTCGGTAGGCCCCGCTGATCACCACGTACAGGGAGCGTCGGGCTTCACTCTGAATGCAAGTGCTCAGGGATACATCTTAAACAGTGAGATTTTCTCTCTATCTGTCCTACACACACATATGAGCACATTCATTATCCCTATCAACAGAGCTGGGATCTGGGGAGCTGGGGAAAGTGAGACTGAGGAGTTAAATCCTAACGGGGATTGCAGGGCCTCAGCTGGAGAATCTCCACAAGCTTGGAGCAATCAAATGCAGCTGAGGCCAATTTAAAACAAAACAACAACAACAACAAAAAAAATCTGCCTGTTCTCATGGCAGGGGGAAACGGGGATTTGCAGAGCTGTTCTCAGAACAATAGCTCTAATGGTATAAAAAGTGTGCTCGGAAGTTACCCCATTTTAACCACGTTAAGGTATGTGGTGAGTAGGACGTCTGCATGTGCAAGTGTGTGTGAGTAAAAGCTGGGTATTTGTTTGAATAAGGAACCCAGAAATAAACATGTAACATCAGAGGGCTTTTTTTATTGTTTAATCAGAGTGCCATCTGATATTTCTTACAATGGTTTTTTTCTGGCCTTGCCATAAAACCTGAAGGATGGGGGATAAAGAACATCTGTCCTTTTCTTTTTCCCAAAATATGTAGTTTCTCTGACCAGTGAAAGCCCTTTTGTTTTATATTATGTTTGTTCAGAATGTTGAAATTCAGATTTTATTTTTTTTTTTAGTTTGCTGATTAAATTTCCTGTAAAATTTCACAAGTAACATAGAATTGCATTTTGTATCTTTCTTATGAGCAGTTACTGTATTTAGGATTTGAGCTTTGGTAGGTTGAAATCAGTCATGTAAACCAATGGATATGCACTTTTGTTTTTTCTATTAAGTATATCTACCAGAACTAGTGTACTGATATCAATATTTATGGCTAAGTGTTTTTTAATTCTCGGTGCTATAGCTATTTAAAGTTTGCCATTTCGGCTTGCAATAATGTCAATGGACTGATTTGTTAGTTTTATGTAAAGTGTGTAGTAAATCTTAACACTAAATTTTAACTGGTCCTTTCAGCAGTTTGAAAAAAGTTTCAACCTTTCTTTTTGTGGGGGAGGGACTTACGTTTTTTACCTTTACTTCAGTTTTTCTCTGCTTCCAGGTAGGATAAGTCAAGTCTCAAGTGATTATATTACCAATTGTATCACACCATCTTACACTATCTTAAAATGCCCTGCATGTATCTGGTGTCATTGTAGAGGAGAATTTAAATTTGAATATCATGGTAATTGTACTCAACAGAAATCTACGTTCCTGATAAAATTACAATTTGTATTCTATCTTTTTCTTCTTTTCATTCAAAGCTTTCTGAAGCTTTGTTTTTCCTTAGAAGATGCCCTAGATTTTATTCTTTAATGTTGTTCCTGATTTATTGAATGTCCATGTTTCCCTGGATAGTACCATCTTTTGAGTTATACATCATCGGAGTGACTCATTCCGATGATGTATTGCATTAATACATCATCAAAGCGCCTTGCTCTGCTGTTGCACTAATGATATGTTAGTATAATACATCATCAGAGTGAACTGCACTGATGATGTATTACTTAGATGGTGATGGCATTCTGTGAAGAAAAGGTTGAGGAGCAGGTTCAATACAGTCACAGGAGAAAAATTAGTCAATACACAGTATAACTGTTTCCCTGGTAGTGATGCTGATGCTAAATTAGCACCATAGCCCCTGATCTGTACCCTTGCAGAAACACTGAGACATGCATTATCCCCGAAAGAGGAATGAATTCAGAACACTCAGCTAAAGGATTTTACAGAAGAGAGGAGAGGTGTAACTATACATATCACTGGAAAGCTAAAGGTTATACATATAGCTATAATTACTGGCTACTGAGAGATCGAATGAATCAAACAGGGCCAAGATAGGACCAAAGTCTACATACGTTCAGAAGATACCTCTCTGTTGGAGAATGTGACGCACAAGAAGACAGAGATATAAGGGCTATAAATATGCTGTCTGAATTAAAATAGCTGCCATTTAGAAACCTCTAATGGGAATATTGAAATATTCTGAGGCATCTAGGAAGGCTATACCATAGTATTTTTTTTTTAAACTTTCAATTATGTACTTGTTTTAGTCTTACCATGCCAGAATAACAGCCAGAACATGTCACTGCATCAGTGCTGTGTACTCTCTCATGAGCTCCACGTGCACTCGGTAATAGACAAAATTTCCAAGTAGGTGTACATAGAAATTAAAAGGCATTAAAACTTTTGGTCTTCAAGTTACTTAAAATTGTCCCTGTCAGAGACTAGAAGGAGAAAATTTTGTATGTATATGTATGACTGGAAATCCTCCTGCAAAGTCAGACTGTATTATGTCTCAGTATCTTTCTAAAAGTGACATTTTATATAAATCACACATAACTTATTTTTTTTTTATGTGTACATATCTATCTCTTCAGGGTTTTGTTTTGGGGGTTTTTTGGGTGTGGGTTTGTTTTTTTTTTTTAAATAAAAAATTGCATGCTTTCCTTATTCTTTTTGTTTAACTAGTAATAATGAGTTATTGGCTTTCTTACCGCTGGGGTTGTCTGATTTCAGAGAGGGCAGGTCCTTTTTTCCTAATCCTGGTGGTGTTACAGGGTTCCCAAAATGATCTCTGGAAGAAGGTACTGGAGCAGCTACTGTCTGAGTTCACTTTCCAGTAAGCTGGAAGTGAAAATAGTGTTAAAATTAAAGCTGTCAGGGTTGTTGAGAACAGAGAGAAGACATTATACCTGGATTTATTTATTTAATAGAAGGGACAGGCTGTGGCATACTTTTTTATACTTTTTATAAATGAGAACAAAATACAATACAGGTACAAAAAGGGTTGTGGCATTGTGTTCACATCCCCGCAGACCTTGCTTTCCCAACTTCTCCCTCATTCTGCCAACTCCAAATTACCTCCTTTGGTTTTTTTTCAGCTGCTTTGCAGATAGTGCCACTAGGGCTTCATGCCCCACCATTCCCTGTGCCCCGTTTCCCACCCTGAGCAGAGCCTGGGTGGGCCTTTCTCTGTGATGTGAGGGAGCATGCAGGGCCCGTAGGCAAGCGCACCCTTTGCAGGAGGGTGTGTGCACAGCGTAGTGCTGGTCTTCTTGCCCCAGAACCATACTTTGGCTGGGCTGGCAACACATTCAGCTCCCACGGTGGATAACGTTCAGCTCTGAAACTGTGGAAGAAATTTTCTTTGTAATCATGGATTCCCCTCTGTCGTCATACACGTGATTCCCACCTTTGCCATTGCCCTCATAGTCTCCTTCTTAATGCCAGACAAAAAAGAAATAAAATGGCTAGCACTGCTTTTGCTTATCCAGGCAGCTTTGAAGAGTAGTAACGCAGTGCGGGTGGACAAGCATGCCATTGAGGTGCACAGCAGTGTGCAGCCATGCCTTCTGACAGTGTGAAGGGGAACACTCTTGCCTGTCGCAGGAGTTTCCTTACAAAACTCTTTGAGGGCTCCTTTTCTTGGCTGGTTCATACTGTGTAATACAAGCCTCCAAACTAGCCCTTCTTTCTTCCATTTCCCTCCTGATCATTTATCTTGTACAACTTGAAGAAAGACAGGGTGAGAGTAGCTTAAGATACTCTTTGTTCTCTCTCTCTCTCTCTTTTTTCCTTTTACTCTCCCCTTCCTTTCCTTCTGTCTCAATTGTTTCCCACTTCTGCTCCAGCTCTTTCTTTGTATAGGTGATTGCTTTAAACTTGAATTATGTGGTCAAGATACACTTCAGATATGAGTTAACTTTTAAAATAAACCATATTGTACCAGTTCTTAAAAAGCCACAATACTTTGTGGCAATATCCCCAAGATATTTATCAATGCAGAAAGTCATTGTTTCTCATTACTTTCAAATATTGCTAGACTGCTCTCAGGGATTGAAATCACTGTTTCGAGCTTTTATTTGGAAATGAATGCTTCAGAGCTACTCAATATTTCTGCCACTACTGCAGGTATTTTCAGAACAGCGCTCTCTTCTGTTCCTTTACAGTCTCTTCATAAGAAACAGAACGATGGAAAGAATTTTTTTTTTTTAAAATCATGAAATTAATGAACTTATTTTATGTCCACAGATTTCTGCTGTTGCTGTTAGACAAAATAAGTGTGTTGGTGCTCCATAAAATGCAGCAGAAACAACTGAAATATTTTAAAAATTATGTTTTCAGTAATATTTTCATAATTCAGATTTGGTATCTGATTTGTCATGTTCTATTTGAATGTCATGTTCTATACTAAAGTCAGATGATATTGCAAACACTGAGGCTTATTTAGGAAAACTGCGAATGCCATGAAAAGTAATGGGGTTCCCACTAGATATATATAAAATATTCTGAAACTTTTTCCTGAACCTGTTTGCTTGACTTCTGTATCCTAATTAGTGGTAATGACTTTTAATAATATAAGAACTAGAACATACCCTTTGGGTTTGGACAAATTAGGCCTTAGTTTTTAATGTAGCTCACACATATGTGTTTTGTATCATCTAAGACAATCTGCCATAACACAGGACAAAACAAGATGTTCTAATTTTTTTATAAATAAAGCTTGCTTTCTTTAAGATAGAAACTGCCAATTGCAGAAATACACACGTTGTTCATAATTTATAAACAATAAACACTCCTTTTGGCAGGTTGCCATGCAGTTCCTTTTCTGCTCAAGGTCTAAACTGTGAATGAGAAATGATGTGAAAGTTACAAATGGTATGGCTAAGGGACCTGGCAGGGTTTGAAGTGGTATTGGTGCCAATCCAAATCCATGTTAGACTCAGTTAGGATAGGCCAGTTCAAAGATGTAATACAACTTACTGGAAGTGACTATATCAATGAAACGTAAAGTGAAATATATAGTAGTCTTATTGCCATGTGGTAATGACAGAACATCATCTATGGCTTTTCTCATTCCTGCCTTGAATATTGCTGTGGAGATGCAGATAAGCCGTTATTTGTGTGTCTGGATTTCAAATGGTTCAAACTTCAGTTAGCTTTAGGTTTATAAGAGCAATGTTGCACAAAATGAAACTTGGGGGAAAATTGTGGGCAGGTTTAGGCATCAGACACGCCCTATCTGGCAAACTGTCCGACACTCATTGCTTTGAACCTGCAACTGGCCCTTCTGAAGCAATTTGCTTTCCTTCTCTGGCCTCCTCTGCCCTGGTTTACTTGTGGCTGTAGCTTGGGATCACCTCTGGTGTTGTTTCCTTCCTCTCCTGCTTGCCCTGCCAGCATGAAGGGGATACCCTGTCTGAAATGGATACTCCAATCTGCCTTATGTCATGTGAACATCACACTCGGGCTTTTTATGTGAGTAGTAGGCTGGTTTTCCTGTGCCAGGAATCCCAACACTTATTTTCTCCCACTCCTTGGGGTGTGAGGAGGTGCTAACCATTCAGGCTTTTCTATTTGGCTTTTTTCATGTAGAAAGTAGTCAGATTTAGGGGGGGAGAAAACCTTCTTTTCAAAATGTTTATGCTGCTTTCAAGTGGTCAGCATGTCACACTGCTCTCATAGCCTTCCTGCACCTGAATACTTGCAAGTATTCTTACAATACTTACAATACTTCTTACAATACTTACACTGTTAGAGCTCTGCTATAACAAGAACTAATGCTCTGAATTTTTTCTGAGATGGTTGGGTTAAAGTAGGCTCTAGAATTTTCTTGCCTCCTCTGTGAGTTTTCCTATAGCCTATCAGCATACTATAGCGGTATATTTGTTTGACCTGGTTTTCTGACACTGTACAAAATATGTTCATCTCTTTACAGTTTACTGAAGTTCATTAATTTAGTGAATTATTTTTAAGTGTTGACTTTAAGTGAATTAAGAATCTGAACACTATTTTTGTTCATTTGCAATTTCCACCTCTATTCAGAATCAGTACACCTTTCAGATGCAGTGTTTGCTGCTTTCCCACATCTGTAACCTAATATCCTCTTCCTGTATAATTTATATACTGGAATTGTAATTCTTCATTGATTCAAAATCAAAAAGCCCATTGATTTTTGTCATTCCACTGTTTCAGGAATGGTTTGTTACATTGACTAAAGGGCTAAACTGAAGCTCACTGAAGTCAATGGAAGTCTTTCAGCTGACTGTTAACAAGCACTGGATCAAATTCTGAAACGCAACTCTTTATACTAAAAAAACAACAGCGAAATTTTTTCAGATCATCAGTAGAGGAGTGCTGTAGGGAGAAGACCGAATTTGTGTGTACACACACATTTTCCCTCAGGAATGTTCCTCTAGAATTACAGACAGCAGTATAATAAATCAATTATCTGATTAACACCAAAATAATTAATAATGCAATTATGACAGATGTCAGATCCATTAATATGTAAATATTCATAAAATACCTGACAAAATGCGCATATGCAAGAAGAAATCTTTAAATATGAACATCCCACTGTGTTTGTTGAACATAAGGGCAGGAAGTTTCTAATTCGGTTGGGGAAAATAGCAACATGTATTTCGAAATAATTTTGTTTTCGTTTATCAAATACACATTCCCAAGAGTGAACGATGAGCTGTGATGTGTATAAATAAATAAAGTCTTTACGTATCTCAGCACTCCAAAACTTAAAATGTTTACTTAAAATTGGCAGAACTAATATAAATCTGAGTCATTCAAGCTACGATAACATGAAAAAAATTACATATACTTGTTCAGTTAAGAAGTTGCAGTTCTTCACCAAGCTAACTAGTTTCATTACTTGATGACTCATTATTAGCTACTTGAGTTAATAGGTATTCCCCCCTCAATTACTATTTTTTTCATTCATTGATTACTTTGATAATTGTTAATACATTGCATATTAACCACTCATAACCAGATTTATGCATTAACTACTTCTAAGGTAACCTACACAAATTAACTTCTTTTCTGAGTCAATTATTAGTTAATTCCCTTGGTAATGATTCACTAGCTTAGTTATTTTCTACCTCACAGTCGTTATCTAGTCTTCAGTTAATACTTGTATGAACTCATTTCTCTGTAAATTTTTAATTAGATATCTCTTATTAACAATTAAACAACCCCATCGCTAGCATATCTGTTCCAAACCTCAGTTTACCTATGTCTGGGCTAGTCTTATTGCCATGTAGCAGTAAATTAACCCTGCATTTAACAACTTTGTGAAACATAACAGGCCAATGTCTGAACTGGATTAAATTATGCCTCCTTTACTAGTGACTATCCTGCTCTCAAAATGAAAGCGCTACTCAGGAATGAGTGATACTCGGGTTTCGGACAAAACACGGATATAGTGATTTCTATGACACTTCTTGTCTCTTTTTCAAGAGATTCAAGACTGAAGTTTTCCCCTAGCTTTGGTATGGTTGAAGAGGAGATTTCAGACTTGGGGCTATTAAGTCCAAAAGGAGGAACTTTTTTCAGTCAGAGACAACTTGTTTAAACAAGTGTGGCAAGACAGATGAATAGGAGGAGCACTGTGAAATCTCCAGGGAAAAAGAGTTTAATGACAACTCTTCTGTGGGGATTTTTTTTTTAACATAGCAGAGAAGGGTAACTCTCATGAGTAATTAAATCCCTTTTTCTCCTGATTTAACAAATTTCATGATTGTATGACCGGAGATACGATGCTGCTTTGAGACATACTGGTGACAATTTCTTCATTTGCACACTATGGATCTCAAATAAACAGATATAACTAGAACTGGATAGAGTTTCTGTATTAAAAAATTTCTCTAAGAATACAGAATCTTCTCCAAGAAAGTAGGTATAAAAATTTAGCTTTTACGTTATAGAAGATGTAGGCCATAGCCAAAAGTAGTCCAAGTGCCCATAGAGAGAAGATAAATGCTAGGTACCTGTGAGGTACCTAATCTTGTGAAGCAGTCAGTTGGATTGGTACAATATAAAACGAATCGCTATTTTTAAATGGCTTTATTTTTCTTTAATAATTTTCCTCTCCACAAACACTTTCCTCGTATTTTCTTCTAATTTCTTGAGGAAAAGAATGTTGCAATTACATTTTCTCTAAAGAGATAGATGCTTTGAAGAGTTGAATGTTTTTCATCAAACTCCACACACAGATTCAGACTGTTACTGGGAATATAGCTTAAACGTTTCCAGATATTAATATGATATTTTTAAATCCACTATTTAACATTTTATTTGAGACCTTTTAATCAAGCTTTTGAAAACTGTAAGTTACTCCATGCAGTATAAGAAAAAGGTTTATCTGAGAAGAAAGCAAGCGGAACGTAAGTCTGCGATCTTCCCATACCACATATGGGTTGCATAATCCGTCCACCTGAAAAAAATGACGCATTTTAAATTTTCTTTTGGTGAGGCGAGCGTTTGGAAATAGAAGTTAATAAGCTGACTTCTTAACAGTGACATTGCAGAGTCATTGCGGTTTCAAAACACTGGCATTTATATTAAAGTTGGGGTTTTTTTGTAACTTTTTGGACAAAAGAATATGCTTCGAGGGGAACAAATACTGAATGGTTTGGGTTGGAAGGGACCTTAAAAATCATCTAGTTCCAACACCCCTGCCATGGGCAGGGACACCTCCCACTAGACCAGGTTGCTCAAAGCCCCATCCAACCTAGTCTTGAACACCTCCAGAGATGGGGCATCCACAACTTCTCTGAGCGACCTGTTCCAGTGCCTCACCACCCTCACAGTAAAGAATTTCTTCCTAATATCTAGTCTGAATCTACCCTCTTTCAGTTTAAAACTGTTACCCCTCATCCTATCACTCCCCTCCCTGATAAAGAGTGTCTGTCCCCCCCCTCCAGTCTTTTCTGTAGGACCCCTTTAGGTATTGCAAGGCTGATACAAGGTCTCCCTGGAGCCTCTCTTCTCCAGACTTGAACAACCCCAACTCTCTCTCTCAGCCTGTCTTCATAGGAGAGGTGCTTCAGCCCTCAGAGCATCTTTGTGTCCCTCTGTACTCACTCCAACAGGTCCATGTCCTTCTTTTGGGGGTCCCAGATCTGGATGCAGTAGTACTCCGGGTGGGGTCTCACCAGAGCAGAGGGACAGAATCATCTCCCTTGACCTGCTGGTCATGCTTCTTTTGATGCAGCCTAGGATACAGTTGTCTTTTTGTGCTGTGAGGGCACATTGCCGGCTCATGTTGAGCTTCTCATCCACGGACATCCCCAAGTCCTTCTCCTCAGGGCTCTTCTCAGTCTGTTCTCTGCCCAGCATATGTTTGTGCTTGGGATTGCCCCAACTCACGTGCAGGACCTAGCATTTGCCCTTGTTGAACTTCATGAGGTTTGCACGGGCCCTCCTCTCAAGCCTGTCCAGGTTCCTCTGGATGGCATCCCTTCCCTCCAGCACGTTGGCTGCAGTACACAGCTTGGTTTTGGCTAACTTGCTGAGGGTGAACCCACTGTCCATGTTGCCAACAAAGATGTTGAACAGCACTGGTCCCAGTACCAACATCTGAGGAACGCTGTTTGTCACTGGTCGCCCCTTGGACATCAAGCTGTTGACTGCAACCCTTTGAGTGTAGCCATGCAGACAAATCCTTATTCACCAAGTGGTCCACCCATCAAATCCATGTCTCTCCAATTTAGATACCAGGATGCCGTGTGGGACAGTGTCAAATGCTTTGCACAAGTCCAGGTAGATGACATCAGTTGCTCTTCCCTTATCCACCAGTGCTGTAACACCATTGTAGAAGGTCACCAAATTTGTCAGGCACAATTTGCCCTTAGTGAAGCCATGTTGGCTGTCACCAAACACCTCCTATTTTCCATGTGCCTTAGCAGACTTTCCAGGAGGATCCACTCCATGATCTTGTTGGGCACAGAGGTGAGCCTGACTGGCCTGTAGTTTCCCAGGTCTTCCTTTTTTCCTTTTTAAAAATGGGGGTTATGTTTCCCCTTGTCCAATCAGCAGGAACTTCACCAGACTGCCACAGCTTCTCAAATATGATGGATAGGTGTCCTGTTTCCTTCCGGAGTGGGCCTGCATTTTCCCTACTCTTGTTTTTATCACTGACATACCTATAGAAGTTTTTCTTGTTGCCCTTGATGTCCCTGGCCAGATTTAAATCTGTCAGGGCATTAGCTTTCCTAACCTGATCCCTGGCTGCTCAGACAATTTGTCTGTATTCCTCCCAGGCTACCTGTCCTTGCTTCCACCCCCTGTAGGCTTCCTTTTTGAATTTGAGTTTCTCCAGGAGCAAAAAATTACTTCCATGGCCTTAAAGAAACTTCTTTTTGAAGACAGAAAAAACCATGAAATTAGATGATAACAAGGTTGAGATTTATACATTTAATCCCTTCCTGGTAAAGCTCTGGATGAATAACAGTTGGAAGAAACCTGTCTTAAGATAGCCAATATAGCTATCAGAATATATATTATAAAAACAAACAAACAAACAAAACCCCACCAAAAACCTAAACAAGTCAGAAGCTAATGAAACTGCTTTATGAAGAATAAATCTATAAACACCCCTATGGGCAAAAAGGAGCTACTTAAAGACTTTTGTAAAGGGAAATATAAACAGGGGAATTGAATAAACAGATGAAAATTTGAAGAGCGAGGTGAATTCCATCTGTAGCCAAATGCATTAAAAGGTAAACTAAAACCAATTTGTTAATATTAAAACCAGTTTGGTAGGGACTAAACCAATACTTTATTGCATTCGTTCTTTTGTTATTTGCAAGTTGTCTGCAAGCAGCTCCTCAATATTTTACTATGCAATTTTTGATTTTCTAGTGAACCCAGTTTACTTTCAAACAAGCCCTTGTTTCAAATTTTTTGTGATACATTTTTGATATTGTCAAGTTATCCGACTCCATGGAAAAAGCTTAGCACTTGGACAAGAAGATTGTACTAACATGTCATAAAAGAAAATGCTATGAAACTTCATTCAAGGGGAATAGGAGATACTCATTGTTAAAATAAGCATTTCTTGTTACTAGCTTAGCCTAGCTGATATTTCAGGACTAACTTGCTGTACCTACTGCTCTTTTACAACTCAAACTTATCTGCCACTATTTCAATATCTTTCCTCTGGTCATGAACCTCCCCACGCCATCCTAAAATGTCATGCTTTGTACTAAGCTATGGCATTTTCAAGCAAACAAATCTCATCACAGCTTTGATGCCATAGACTGAGTGCCCATAGTGTGTTATTCTTTCTTTATGGATTCTTTTCCCTTACGTGATGTAAGGCATGAAACAGTTTCCCCAATACGTGCTGGAAAATGTAGCCTTAATGTGTTGGTCTGACTCTCCAAGTTCAAGGAGATGGACAAAGTGGCATTTCAGTATTGTCACAGGCAAGGATTGTAGCTAAAATGAGGAATTAGGCCTATCTAAGTTTGTGTTATTCATACCTTTCTAAATGATGTTTGTTTCTGCTAACAGGTTTCTCTAGTATGCTATTGCACTAGATTATGTAATGTATAGAACCATCTGCAGTTAAAATATCTAGCAATATTTTCAGCTCTTCATTTTAGTGCTATCTGCTAGGCTTTATACATAGCTTAGGAACTAATAATTTGTTTATCTCACTATTATTTCTTTATTTAATGGTTGAAAAAAGAAATACCGTATCAGTCAAATCCAAGTGAAATAATTTCTGCGGCTACAATATCACAAGAGTTTAGTACTGAGTGTTGTTTTTACTGGTAATACAGAACTACCATTATTGATATCATTACTGACTGCAGAATGCTTTTCGTGAAAATTAAGATATTCATATTATGACTTTTGAGTCCTTGATTTCATATCTGATGTAACTGAAAAGCGTAACTTACATGATACATGCCTGTAAAAATAATAAAGATGATAAAAACAATTCTGGACTATAACGTTTCTCCTATTCCTTTCATTTCAAGGAACAATAAGAGAAATATTATTTACTTTGTTACATAGGACGTTTATAGGAATAAAAACAGATGACGGATTTTTATTTATATTATTTATGTGTATTACATGTAGATATCTGTTGGCTGTACATTGAAGCAGGCTCAGAATTGTGCTTTTTTCATATTTGGTTTGTCTAGACTATTACAGCTACAATCGAATAAAGAGCACTAAACTGAGTGGTATAACTGATGACATTTCCTTGTTAATTAGCTGCATCTGGAATAGTGGACTTTTATGAAACTGAGTACATACAGCTGTTGTTAGCAAGTCTGAAAGTATTCAGTGTCTAAAAATGTATCACTTCAGTAAGAGTAAGAGAGGTTTGGCTCAATTAAGCTAGAAAGCTTTTGTATATCGAGTCGTAGTCGAATAGGTAAAACAAAGTGCCTGGCACCAGTGGCTAGACATGAAAGTCAGAAAGAAAAGCCATTATATATGACTATTCTGATTGAACTTTGTTGCAAACAAAACTGTAGAAAAATATATTGTTGTATTAAGTGGAATTATTTTGATAATTAGTCCATTATTTACTTTACTTTTTGGACATGTCTGCGAACAGATTAGACAAATACTGTTGATGATCGTTTAAAGATTTTAAAAAGATTCAAGTCAAAACTAAACGTAGAGATTGGTCTAATGCAGGCTGTAAGCTGCACTTATTGAAGACTGCTAACACTACGTTTTGTTATTATGAGATATGGAAGTAGAAGAGGTAATATGTTCCACTTTGGATTGCAACTCTGAGGGCCAGACTTGAACTAAAAGAGGCTGTTAGTTAATCCAGTTATAAATGGGTATCTGATATTTTGGGCTTAAGAGTTCAACAATTTTTTTTTTTTGTAAGATCAAAGCAATACTGAAATGGCTGGGTAGCATGAAATTATATAAATTTCCCAAACATTTCCCAAAAACATTTTCTTGGGGGGTGGGACAAACGTGTTCAATTAAATCAAGATATGTTTTCTTTTTATTCTTTGTAAGGTAGAAATCTGATTTACTACTTCAAATAAGTAGCTGTTTTCTAGATGCAACTCTTAAAAATAATCAAATTAAAATTTTCCTTGATTTTTTTCTTATAATACAGAAAATTGTGATTAATTTTATTGAAATTAAAGAATCTTAAAAATATAAACTGGAGTTTTCAATATTCTTCTCACATACTTTACTACAACCTTTTCTTTTTTGTTTCTTTTTTAGGGGGGAAAAAAGGTCTGTCTAACCTGAAACAGATCGTTTTGTCTGTATGGGATCTTGTGCAGATTTGATTAACACTACACTGTCAAGTCTTTAGGGTCAGGGCAGATTGTATTAGAAGCATGACAAGTAGTTAATGAATTTGCATTGACTAATCCATACAAAGCTAAAGATTTTTCTGTCAGGATTAATGTCGAAAAAGAGTAGGACACGCTATTTGATACGTTATCTTACACTGAATCATACTGTTACTGGACATAAGATTAAGGAACTATATTATTTGGTCGCCTTCCATAGATACACAACTGTTTTTTGGTATGACACTGATGTATAGTCATTGCATTAAGAATTCATTTAATCATTGGTAATGTCCCGTTGTAATTCCTGTGTATACGGTATGTGTACTTGCAGTAACTGGAGAAATACCGAGTCTTGCAAATGTTCACCTTGTATTTCCTGCTGTGTAGCCATTCAGAATGCAGGATTGGTGTCAGAGACGTATGTTCCAAATTTTGATGTATGCCTTCAGTTTGAACTGAACTGTCAGAAGACCTGGTGATGAAAAATATTTTAAGCTTTCAGATGCTGTCTAGATATATTGTGATCAAAAGAGTTGCTCTTTCTTAAAAATTTAGTGGTCTAAGTGAAATGAATACTCAGTGACCCTGTGATATTTCAGGAGGCAGAATTTGGTGAAAAGAGTTGCTGGAATGATTTTCCAGGGAAATTAGGCATGATAGTCTTGTCAAAATGGTAAGAAGAGATATAGGGTAAACCCGTGGTTCTGAAGAAGAGAAAGGAATTGAGAAAGATGTCTTATCAATTTTTGAATAAAATTCTGGAGAGTACGCAAAATAAGGAAGTGAAGAAGTATAACATCCTTCTCATAAGGGATGTCCATGTAATGCTGGTAAAGAAATCACAGTCCACAACAGCAGCACAGGAGGGGAGAAATAGTGCAAGATATTCCCTTTGAACAGTTTTTTCTTTATTTTTAAAATATGATTGTTTTGTTTAGGACTCAACCAGATAAATGACAAACTGAGGCACTCATCAGATCTAACTCTGCTCCTTTAAATAATGCCATTTGTGCTAGTTAAGTTTCTGAGAGGACGGTGAAAAAAAATGTATCATGAATTTGCAATGAATAAAATTATTTTTAAAAAATGTCATGCAGATTCTTAGTTGACATCTTCAGTAGCTGCAGTTTTCTGTTTTATATATAGGAATGGCTACATAAACAAAGCAAAATTCCTCAAAAATGAAACAATGAGTACTCTGTTCAAAATATGTTAAAATTAAATACCAAGGGAAACTATCCATGGGGGAAAAAATAACGAAACACACTTCTTAGCAAGGAAACAGCTGATTTGTTGTTTTTTGGTTTTTTTTTTTTTTTTTTTTTTTTGTTAAATTTAGGAACTAATAGCTTGATAATTTTTTAAAAAAAAGTCCTAAGGAGAAACATGAATTATATAGATTATGAAATAACTTAATATTCAAAATCAAGGCTTTAGGTTTATGATAATTAAATGAAAAATGTAGTTCAGAGAAGACTATGAAAAAAGCTTGTCAAATTATTGCAGACATAGAAAGACGAGTAATTATTCTTTCTTTCTTCAAATATGAAACCAAAGTTGCATCAAGTGAAAGCAGTGGGTATAAACAAAAATTGTTTCTATTCACAAAGCGAACTTAAGTTGTGGAATTTCTTTCCCAACAGCCGTTGTGACTGCTCAGACTACATATGGCTTGTAAAAACTACCTGATAGCATGAAAGAAAAGTCCTTCAAATGCTGTGAAGTCCAAAGATGATACCTCTAGCTCAGGGATTTGTTGGAGGCTGGATGAATGTGATGGAAAGATGTTTATGTGCTTTGCATTATTTCATGAGAACTGGTAGTAGACAGAAGTTATTCAGTTATGAGTCCAGTTCTCTCTCCCTCTGACATCTCAAAGAGCAGGTTCAGATCCTATGAAAGAATATCTGTAATCAAGTCCTCTTGTTTTGTTTTATTTCCCCTTTTTAGGGAATAGCTACATCTTTTAGTTCAACTATTCAAGTTGCTCTTTGGGAAATATTTTGTCATCTGAGGCCCAGGTCTAGTTTACTGCATATATGAAGTCATTGCACAGGAAACGTCTGGCAACATCTAAAAAGCGTGAGTAGGCTCAGTGCTGCTTAAAAGTATCCAGAAGAATAATACGATAATATAAAGGCTAAAAATTAGTTCATGAATAATATTGGCCTATAAGATAAGAGCAATGGAAGGTTGTAAATTAATATTTAGGGCACATCCTTCAAAAGTGGAGAATACTAAATGTGATTTACCCTGCTAGTAAAGCTGTTGGCTGTGTGGATTACATTCATCATTATCACTTATTATAGCCATCTCAAGATGAATGTCACAGGCTGACACCAACCATTCGGTTCCTGAGGTGAATATGATCATACACTTCTCGTAAATAGTACTCATTCATGTCTCCAGCCTTCTTATTTTTGATCAAGTCCCTGCTGTAAATACCAGTTGCCTGCTTTTGTACCACGTGGTACCTCACAGTGCATTTAAGTGTTGTATTTAAGTGCTTTCACAGCTGCTGCAGATTTTTTTTATCTGTGTACAGATCTCTGTAACATAGATAAATCAGATGGTAACTGTCTCTTCAGAGAGAACTTCACCACTCCGATTGCTCAAGAGCCTCTTTAGGCGCTATTATATCTGTGTGCTCCTCAGTTTCCTATTTGAGACCTTGCAATTCATCCATGTCAAACGTTGTCTGTCTTTATATTATCCCCAGTGGTGTTCCCCAGGGGTCAGTACTGGGTCCAGTCCTGTTCAATATATTCATCAATGACCTGGATGAAGGGATAGAGTGCACCCTCAGCAAGTCTGCTGATGACGCAAAGCTGGGAGGGGTGGCTGACGCACCAGAAGGCTGTGCCGCCATACAGAGAGGCCTGGACAGGCTGGAGAGTTGGGCGGAGAGAAACCTTATGAAATTCGATAAGGGCAAGTGTAGGGTGCTGCACCTGGGGAGAAATAACCTCATGCACCAGTACAGGTTGGGGGCTGACCTGCTGGAGAGCAGCTCGGTGGAAAGGGACCTGGGAGTCCTGGTGGACAACAGGATGACCATGAGCCAGCAATGTGCCCTTGTGGCCAAGAAGGCCAATGGCATCCTGGGGTGCATCAAGAAGAGTGTGGCCAGCAGGTCGAAAGAGGTCACCCTCCCCCTCTACTCTGCCTTGGTGAGGCCGCGTCTGGAGTACTGTGTCCAGTTCTGGGCTCCCCGGTTCAAGAAGGACAGGGAACTGCTGGAGAGGGGACAGCAAAGGGCTACCAAGATGATTAGGGGACTGGAACACCTCTCTTATGAGGAAAGGCTGAGGGATCTGGGTCTCTTCAGTTTGGAAAAACGACCACTGGGGGGGGATCTTATCAATGCTTATAAATACTTAAAGGATGGGTGTCAGGAGGGTGGGGCCAGGCTCTTTTCAGCGGTGCCCGGCGACAGGACAAGAGGTAATGGGCACAAATTTGAGCGTAGGAAGTTCCACCTCAACATGAGAAGGAACTTCTTTACTTTGAGGGTGGCAGAGCACTGGAACAGGCTGCCCAGAGAAGTGCTGGAGTCTCCATCTCTGGAGACATTCAAAACCCGCCTGGACGCGTTCCTGTGCAACCTGCTCTAAGGAGACCCTGCTCTGGCAGGGGGGTTGGACTAGATGATCTCCAGAGGTCCCTTCCAACCCTATGATTCTATGAAGAAAAGCGTTAGAGCTGCCATTGAATGGGAGGCTGGTCTGGATAACCTCCAGAGGTCTCTTCCAACCAACATTTCTAAAATCAGTCTCTGGGTCACTCTTCAGGAAGAGCTGACCTTAAGACAGTCTTAAATCAATTCTAAGGTCAGAGGCAGACAATTCTGTAGGCATTTTAAACCATTCAAGCACATTTACAAGCAACAGTTTACACTCTAAGAATTCTTGTCTTTCCTAGGTATTTATTTAGCTAATGGGTCTCCACAATGTCATCCAAGTGGCACTGATCAATCAAGTGCATGGCTGTCTACATTTCTGAGACTTGCTTTAAAGTTGTGTAAGGACTTTGGGCTAGGCCCTACTGCTTATGTTTTCATGGTCCGTGATTAGCGTCTCCCAGCACTGTTATTTTGCAAATGAAAGAATCCTGCACTTACACAAGTACAGAATCTTTGGAAAGCAAACTTTGTAATGCTGTGACTAAGGATCGAGGTGAGGGAGGGGGAAGGAGAGAGAATTATATCTTCACTGTGTGACAATAAAGCTACTGAGGATAAAATTCAAGAAATTTTCTTGATTCAAATGGGAATGGTGAAGGACTAATTATTTTTTTTCTTTTTTTTAAATTATGGGTTGCCAGGCTGTTTTCATAGTTCAGTGAAGCTCTTATTTTGCAATTAAATAGCATCATTGTCAGTATAGTAATTCATTAATATCATCAAAGAGTGGGCTAAATTCTGTTGGCTCAAACTCCTCTTGGAAGGATTTTAAGAGAACTGGTCTTGATTTCCTTTTTTTTTTGGTTTCACTTTGCTTCTAAGGAATTCTAGTATTTATATAATGACTTGCTGAGGACGTTTGAATATAGCATACATTGACTAGCAGTGGTATACAGTGTAGCATGGCAGAGAGAATGCACGCAAAGATATTTGTAGAAAATAATTACATAAATTTCATCACTTGACATCAAAATATAAGGAATCTAGCAAACACTCTATTGTAGGTCTTACTGGATTTTAGATACATCATGGCTTATGTTCACGAGAACAGAAGAGGGTTTCATAATAATGCTGTATGAGGAGGCTGTTTTGTTAGAAGAATGAGAAATTTTAAAGTGAATATTTATTTGTGGGGGCTTGAAGCATTATTTTACTGTCTAAAACTAGGGGACTTTTTTTCAGAGCTAACTGACCATGCTTATTTACATGTTTTAATTGTGTGCCCTTTCCTCTCCTTGCACATTGTGAAAATATGGTATTGCTAATTTAGGATGAGATTTTTTTGCTGTATATAACTTGCCATACTTAATGTGGATGAACCAATGCAAAAGAAAGCTGTTGTAATTGCGTGCTCCTTTCCTGTTGAGATTTCAGTTTCAGTTTCAGAAGTGATTTCAGTTTCAGAAGTGTATGAAAGTCACCCCAAATGCTTAAAATCACTGCCTCTCACTTTGTGTACTGTTTGTGTACTGTTGTGTACATGTAACTATAGAAAGAAGATTCCATTTTCTTTTGATTAGACTCAGGTTTTTAAACTCTAATTGATGTAGGGGGAAGTTTGTAGGAAGTTTGTACAGAATTAATGCAAACCAAGAAAAAAGTGAAAAGATTCATTTTCTAGTGGAAGTCTATATTACTGATATGTATGTGAATCTATACTTTTACATACAAACATGTAACTCAGGTTGGTTGTTCTGGTACTGCGTGAATAGTGATTCAAAAGGGGAATGCATTTCTCTTGGTCCATCGAGGGAGCTTGTTGCTGCTCTTCATCAGTTCACACAAACTGCCAAAGCCAATGTCTGCCTTGCCCTCCTTACATCTAATACACTTTCTCTCTAAACTCGGGGGATTACACCAAGCTTTTATAACTGGCAGCATGGCATAGCATGGGAGGAAGGCAAGGGGAGAAAAAAAGATATTAAAGCTTCTTACTAGGACACTGGGACCATCACTCACCATCAGAGCTGTCCTTGTGAAATGGTGATCCTTCTAACAGCCCTTGGAAAGTCACATTTTGCCACTAAATGGAAAACAACAATTATGCTCTGACGGATGTTCAAGATTACAGTATTTCTTATTCTCAATTTTTACAGTTTCGAATAAATGTCTCCCATGTTTCCTGCTGTCTTACCACTCCCAAGGAGTACATTCACATGAGTGAAGTCCTTATGAACGCTCACAGATTTGCTAGACTAACTATCTGTGTTATGTCTTTTTCTAGTATCATGAGAAGTCAATATTTCATTTACATCTCTTTACTCTGAAACCACAATCTCCTTCATTCTCTCCATTGTCTGAATTTTAGAATCAGGGCGGAGTATTCCAGCGTACTTATTTACCTGTGAACAAACTCCTTTGTCTTATCTCGATGGTTTTTCTTTTTAAAGTTCCGGTCATGCTTATAAGCCACAATTGATGCTTCTGCTCTTGTTTCATTACTAAGTCCTTCTTGGAAAAATGAACATATCTCGATGATACTTTCCTCATAGAGACCAATTATTAAAGCTCCTTCTACACACCCACAATTTTCTATTCTCTAGCCCATCCTATTCTTTTGACATTTCCCTGCCTAGAATTTACTGACTGCTCAAGGAAAAAATTGTCAAGGTATAAACATATGAATACCGTATGTATAGTTTTCAGGTCCTGCATATATTTTTGAGGGACTAGACTAAAATCATAGATGTGTGTAGTCTGTGTGCTATAGTTATTTATTAATCCTTAGGTGCCTCCTTCTTAGACTGGTTTTAAGAGCCTTAAGTGAGATTTCTAAATTCTGTATTGAATGCATGGGAAATCTTAGGAATCTCATCATGGTACCTGTAGCAGATACCCTACAGAATGGGAATGTAAGGGTATAGGAAATTCAGAAGACAGGAGTGCCTGATTTACATGGAGATGTGCATCTCCATAAGGAGTATACGTATCTTCATAAAGATACACATATCTCCATAATGAATGCAGAATCTTAAATCCTTTCTGGGTTGTAGAGGAAGAGCATGCCTTTAAAATTATATGTATCCCAAACAGAGGAGTTATAGTTTCAAACCTACTCTTTTCACCTCCACAGAGTTTACTGGTTCCTTACCAGAATCTCCCAGTCCTTGGTCCTGCATAGGATTTTCTAGCCTGTAGGTACTCTCCTGATCTTGAGGATACACCACCCATTTTGCATAAAAGAATTACAGATTCATTGGTGGACTAAGAGAACATGATCCTTTGTCCCTGAGGCTTAATGGTCACATGTGACAGAAGATGTCCTTGCCTCTCTGCAGGGACTATCCTGTACAGTGGGCAGGTGAAGAAGTTTGTCTTTGCTGATTGTTATCAAAAGTATTCAGTTGTGAAAAACTAAAACAAAGCCATGGATGGAAGCCTTGTTGGTTCTCTGCTAGTTAATTTGTTAAACTATTTAATTCCACAAACCAAAGAAACTGTGATACAACCAATGACTGTAAAAATCCTTTTTTTCTCCCCTCAAGGAGATCCCCTTTGTAGGTGTGATCTACAGAGCAATCCAGCTATCAGATTTTGCATCTTAAATATTCCATGGGTTCAGATGAATTGGCTGTAGCTGCAATGGTGGTAGCTTGCAATTACTCTGTTTGCATTTATAAAATCATAGTGTATTCAAAAACAATATACTTACACCATATTTGAAGCTTTTTCCTGTTGGTTTTTTTTTTTTAATTAGTATTTTTTAAAGGCCTCAGTTAAAATCTCATTATAAACTTTTAAACGAGGATCAAAAAATATGTAATGACGTAGAATTAGGATCTCTGTGTGAGCAGGGCATGACTTTAAAATGTCAGTGCTTATTCAGAATGAGTTTTGAGCACCATGCAGAACTGATTGCAGGACACAAAAGACTGGTGGGACTTGCAGACCTGAAGTGTTGCAGTAATAGGAAATAAGCACAAGTTAATATGAACTCTACCAATTTCTGTCAAGCAGGTGGTAATTTTTCTCTTTCAGTACTGTAGCAACATTTTGCAAGCCTAGATTTGATGGTGGCAATTTCCTTTTTATTCACTAGTTTTACACCAGTAAAACCAGGTTGGTTTCAATGGAGTATCTCCTGATTTACATTAATGAAAGACAGGAGACTCATTTCTTACACAAAATAAATTTTACACACTACTTTTCACTTTCCTGTTATTGATGTTTATTCCATGTGGTATATGGTCGTTTTCAGTAATTTTTAAAACTTCTCCTTGTTTTATCCTTACACGTTTATTTATAAATAGATGTCTCATTTGTTCAGAGGCACTGGGAAAATAGCTAGAAGACTTTTATTCCTAAAAGACCTTTCAGTTTCCCTTTTCCACAAACGGTTAAAAACATAAGCAAGAATGAGTAAGAATAAAATATTAAAAAAGATATACAGATGGATCTCTATAATGGTCTCTCAATATTTCCGACATGGACCTGTTAGATCCACATCAGATCACGCTTCTTTATGAATAGCTAGTACAGTCTGTCTGCTGCCATGAGATCATATATTGAGAGTTTTTTAATACAGATTATTTAAAAGTGTCTGTTGCTACATGGATTTCTATTTCTTCTTGCCTAGTAAACAGCAACCATTTTCTCCTTGTATTGCAGATCCCTTTTGCTTACTTTATTGACTTCGTGCCTTTATCAGAATCAGCACAGCTTTTAATGTAACTAGTAAGCCTGTCATTAGGGACTTGATGGAAGCCTTCCTCAAATTGTAAATAAATTATACTTCATGTACAGCCATTATCATCTTTCTCTAGGGGTTTCAATGGCTCCAAGCTTTTGTGGTATAGACCATATCCCTTTAGGCAAGATATCCCTTCAGGATATTTCCCTTCAGGCATGATATGTTGGTTGTAGTCATTACAATATTACTTTGATTATTCTCTAAATTACCCCTCATTACTGTACATTTTCTTTGCTTTTCTCATTACAGATGTAAACATTGAGTGTCTTGTGTTTTCAGTCATCCTTTCATTCAACTCTTTAATATACAGCTTCCCTCAGTGTTTTTTGCTGGATTAAAAAAAA
>VYZM01001953.1:113607-130011 GCA_013398915.1 Dromas ardeola | reverse complement strand
TGCCATATACTCTCAACACAAGCACCGCCCTAGACCTCACCATAGACTTACGAGACCTTACCCACAGAGCTGTTGCCAGGACACTGTGTCCTCACATAGCCCTTCTGCAACTCCAAATTCATAGACAGTTTTTTGCTTAGAGAAATGATGCTTTAAGTTTCTTTTCTTCCTCTTATACACAGCAGATCCCAAACACAGAAGACCTTGTTTCCTACATGCCTGACTGACTCTAAATGCATTTGAATTTTACATTAGCAAGTATCCACTATGTACATTATTAAGTAACCTCACCTTTGATCTGAAGATCTGACAGGGCAGAATTATGAAACTGTGGACCAGGCTCAGTTGAAGAATTTGAAAGATACCTGTATCTTTGCATGACAACTGTTCCCCCATGAACATCTGCATGTGTAAGACAAGAAAAGAATATACTACCTATATTCAATTAACCCGGGTTATTTAAAAATTACTTATAATAAACATATTGCAAATATCACACTATGTACCAAGTTCATTATTGGATGAGAAACATGTATCGCCTTTTTTTCCAGATTCTGGTATTATTGCTGTTTTGCAAAATTAAAATTAACCTTAGAGGACTTATTAAATAATCTGTCCCTGCCTGAAGGAACATCCCCTTTCCCGGATGGAATTGCATGTAAAGCCTCAAAACTTAGCAAAAGTTTTATGTAACTCCTTGAAAGATTCTGCCATCTGCTCAAGAGGAAGTTGAATGCAACTTCATTTTTCTGTTACCAACAATATACCAAAACACACCCAGGCAGCTTTATTGTCTGTATGCATGTCTACATGGAAGGATTATTTGCTTGCACAGCTCAGAAACTCTTTCAAAGACATTAATTTATATTTTTTTAAATTAGGTGTAACTACTTCCAGGCAAGCAAAAATAAATATTTTAAAATAAAATACTTTAACATATAATATTTTAATTCATAGGTCAGAATTAAAACTTCTAATAATGATAAATTTATTTCTGAAATTTAGGGTCATTAACATCAACAATATACTGAACAAATACTTCTATTATACTATCCTTCAGTAATGAGAATTGTAGCTGAATAGTCATTTGTAGTCTTTTACTTTGGTTCTAATATGTGTTTATGCATATGGTTGTCCTATTTCAACCAAGAATTTAATAAAACATTTATCATTATCAAAGACTTATTCACGACTGTGTGGGTATCTTCAGGGGCCTGTTTTAAAGCATTTCTTTAAATGCCTAGTTGAATACAAATGACCTACTGAGTGTCTTGGATAGGGTTCTTGTGAGTCTTCTGGATCTTTTTCTAAATAAACATTTTCTGTACCTGTGTTTCTAGTACTAACAACACATTTTGGTTGTTCCTTGATGGAGGTATAAACCCAGTATTAAGTATATTTAGTAGCAGTAGTACCTAGACCTCTTCAGGATTTAAGAGTTCAAACAGAAAACCTTGACCGTGAATGGGCATTTTTTAAAAACACTTTAGCTAATGCCTGACAACACATATAGTGATTGAGAGAGCTGCCTGAGGACTGGAAGAAAGCAGATGTTGCTCCTATCTTAAAGAAGTGCATGAAGGAAGGCCCAGAGAACTACAGGCCTGTCACCCTCACCTCGGTCCTTGAGAAGGTGATGGAACAGCTCGTCCTGGAAACCATTTCCAGGCACGTTAAGGACGAGAAAATAATTAGGAGTAGTCAGCATGGCTTCACCAAGGGGAAGTCATGCTTGATCAACCTGATAAAATCCTGTGATGAAATGACTGACCTGGTAGATGAGAGGAGAGCAGTTGATAATTGTTTCCCTGGACTTTGTTAAGGCCTTTGACACTGTCTCCCGTAAGATCCCCATAGAAAAGTTGATGAAGTATGGGCTGCATGAGCAGACACTGAAGTGGGTTAAAAACTGGCTGAATGGCCAGGCCCAGAGAACAGCACGAAGTGTAGCTGGAGCAATGTACCCTTGGGGTCAGTACTTGGTCCAGTCCTGTTCAACTTCTTTCTTAATGATCTGGATGATGTGCATGTGCAGCAAGTTTGCTGAGGACGCAAAACTGTAAGAAGTGGCTGATATGCCAGAGGGTCAAGCTGCCATCCAGAGGGATCTCAACAGGCTGGAGAAATGGGCTGACAGGAACCTGTCAGGCAATGGGCACACACTGAAACACAGAAGGTGCCACCTGAACATCAGGGAAAACTTTTTCACTGTGTGGCTGACCGAGCACTGGCACAGGTTGTCCAGGGAGGTTGTGGAGTATCTCTTTAGAGAGGAAATAGAACCAGGGATGTTGATGAATATCTGGAGCCCGCTGGACACGGTCCTGGGCAGCCTGCTCTAGGTGATCCTGCTTGAGCAACACAAGATGACTTCCAGCAGTCCCTTACAACCTCAACAATTCTGTGATTCTGTAAATAAGAATCTAACAAATACAGAAAAATTGTAAGCAAAAGGATGCAAGGCTAAATTTATCTATGCACAGAAAGATAAGAAAAAAGAAAAAGAAAACAAAAAAACAGATGTGTTTGTTTTTTTTTTTTTTTAAAAAAAAGAAGTGAGAGAGGAGATAGGGTGCAAAAGGATCCACACCAAAAGACTACTACATACAAGTAGTGAAATTGCTAGGCATGTAGAAAAGACAAAAACATACAGTGTTAGGAAATTAAACAAGACTGCATAGTCAGATCCCAGAGTGGCAACAAAACAATTTACATTCTAATAAAAACTGAGGAAGATGTTAAACAGAAGCTAACAAGGCTAGGCAGTTTCAAAACAGCAGGGCAACCTGTGTCTGAGAAGGTCTCTGACCATTGTTATTGCTGATTTTCAGTAACCCTTGGAATACCAAGGATATTCCAAAAGACTGAAAGAAAGTACAGTGTGCAGACACTCAAGAAGATGACCCACATAATTACAAGCCGCTCCAACTAACATTGCTGCTAGACAAAATAATAGAACTTGATTAATAAAAATTTAAAAGACGTAAATGTAATTAGTGCAAATCAACATGGGTTTATAAAAAATAGATCTTGTCAAAGTATCCTGGTGTTTTGAAGGCAGTTTTTTTTGCTGAAATGACAAATTTGTATCACACCAAATTTGCATATATATGCATTTATATCTGTTTCTGCATACACTGTAATTGTATGCATTTTGAATTCTGAAGGCATTTGACTGGCTGTGTACACCATTTTAACCAAGATACAGAGTTATTATAAATGTGACATACTAAATATCTCAAAATTTAACCGTAACAAAGGAAATGAGTAGTTCCTAGTGAGAATCAGTGGAAATCTGATTTTCAACCCTTTGTTATTTAACATCATTATTTGAACTGCAGAAAAATGCATATTCTTTGAAGCTGAAGATGACTTGAAATTGAAGTTTACACATGTCACAAGCTTGGAACATCTAGATCGGCTGGTAAAAGGAAATATCAGGCATTTCAATGTGGCAATGTGTAAAGTCATAAACCTAGGATAAAGAACATAGTCCCAGACTGAGACATTCCATGCTGCAATGAAATGTGCCAAAAGCTTGACAAGTACGTTAGTCAGAAAAGGAAGACAAAAGAACTGTATCCCCCTGATAAATGAGACAGGTCATCTGGTGACAACTGACATGGAGAATGCTAAGGTACACAACAACTTTTTTTCCTCCAGTCCTCACCTCTCAAGCCCCTGATTCTCAAGGCAGGGACTGGGGGAATGAAGTCCTACCCATTGTTGGAGAAGATCAGGTTCAAGACCATCTGAGGAACCTGAACATACATATGTCTATGGGACCTGATGAGATGCATCCCAGGGTCCTGAGGGAACCGGCAGTTGTATTTGCTATGCTGCTCTCCACGACATCTGAAAAGTCATGGAAGTCAAGCAACGTCCCCAGCAACTGGTAAAGGGGAAACATTGCACTCATTTTTAAAAAGTGTAAAAATGAATACCCTGAGAACTACCAACCAGTCAGCCTCACCACTGTGCCTGGGAAGATCACAGGACAGATTCTCCTAGAAGCTATGTTAAAGCATATGGATGACAGGGAGGTGATTAGAGAAAGCCAACATGGCTTCACCAAGGGCAAATCATGCCTGACTAATCCGTTGGCCTTCTATGATGGAGTGACTGCACTGATGGATAAGGCAAGAGCTACTGATGCAATCTACGTGGATTTGGGCACACCCTTAGCAAATCTGTGGATTACACTAAGCTAAGTGGTGTAGTTGGTATGCCTGAGGGAAGAGATGCCATCCAGAGGGACCTGGACAGGCTTGAGGAGTGGTCCCATNGGCAATGGGCACACACTGAAACACAGAAGGTGCCACCTGAACATCAGGGAAAACTTTTTCACTGTGTGGCTGACCGAGCACTGGCACAGGTTGTCCAGGGAGGTTGTGGAGTATCTCTTTAGAGAGGAAATAGAACCAGGGATGTTGATGAATATCTGGAGCCCGCTGGACACGGTCCTGGGCAGCCTGCTCTAGGTGATCCTGCTTGAGCAACACAAGATGACTTCCAGCAGTCCCTTACAACCTCAACAATTCTGTGATTCTGTAAATAAGAATCTAACAAATACAGAAAAATTGTAAGCAAAAGGATGCAAGGCTAAATTTATCTATGCACAGAAAGATAAGAAAAAAGAAAAAGAAAACAAAAAAACAGATGTGTTTGTTTTTTTTTTTTTTTAAAAAAAAGAAGTGAGAGAGGAGATAGGGTGCAAAAGGATCCACACCAAAAGACTACTACATACAAGTAGTGAAATTGCTAGGCATGTAGAAAAGACAAAAACATACAGTGTTAGGAAATTAAACAAGACTGCATAGTCAGATCCCAGAGTGGCAACAAAACAATTTACATTCTAATAAAAACTGAGGAAGATGTTAAACAGAAGCTAACAAGGCTAGGCAGTTTCAAAACAGCAGGGCAACCTGTGTCTGAGAAGGTCTCTGACCATTGTTATTGCTGATTTTCAGTAACCCTTGGAATACCAAGGATATTCCAAAAGACTGAAAGAAAGTACAGTGTGCAGACACTCAAGAAGATGACCCACATAATTACAAGCCGCTCCAACTAACATTGCTGCTAGACAAAATAATAGAACTTGATTAATAAAAATTTAAAAGACGTAAATGTAATTAGTGCAAATCAACATGGGTTTATAAAAAATAGATCTTGTCAAAGTATCCTGGTGTTTTGAAGGCAGTTTTTTTTGCTGAAATGACAAATTTGTATCACACCAAATTTGCATATATATGCATTTATATCTGTTTCTGCATACACTGTAATTGTATGCATTTTGAATTCTGAAGGCATTTGACTGGCTGTGTACACCATTTTAACCAAGATACAGAGTTATTATAAATGTGACATACTAAATATCTCAAAATTTAACCGTAACAAAGGAAATGAGTAGTTCCTAGTGAGAATCAGTGGAAATCTGATTTTCAACCCTTTGTTATTTAACATCATTATTTGAACTGCAGAAAAATGCATATTCTTTGAAGCTGAAGATGACTTGAAATTGAAGTTTACACATGTCACAAGCTTGGAACATCTAGATCGGCTGGTAAAAGGAAATATCAGGCATTTCAATGTGGCAATGTGTAAAGTCATAAACCTAGGATAAAGAACATAGTCCCAGACTGAGACATTCCATGCTGCAATGAAATGTGCCAAAAGCTTGACAAGTACGTTAGTCAGAAAAGGAAGACAAAAGAACTGTATCCCCCTGATAAATGAGACAGGTCATCTGGTGACAACTGACATGGAGAATGCTAAGGTACACAACAACTTTTTTTCCTCCAGTCCTCACCTCTCAAGCCCCTGATTCTCAAGGCAGGGACTGGGGGAATGAAGTCCTACCCATTGTTGGAGAAGATCAGGTTCAAGACCATCTGAGGAACCTGAACATACATATGTCTATGGGACCTGATGAGATGCATCCCAGGGTCCTGAGGGAACCGGCAGTTGTATTTGCTATGCTGCTCTCCACGACATCTGAAAAGTCATGGAAGTCAAGCAACGTCCCCAGCAACTGGTAAAGGGGAAACATTGCACTCATTTTTAAAAAGTGTAAAAATGAATACCCTGAGAACTACCAACCAGTCAGCCTCACCACTGTGCCTGGGAAGATCACAGGACAGATTCTCCTAGAAGCTATGTTAAAGCATATGGATGACAGGGAGGTGATTAGAGAAAGCCAACATGGCTTCACCAAGGGCAAATCATGCCTGACTAATCCGTTGGCCTTCTATGATGGAGTGACTGCACTGATGGATAAGGCAAGAGCTACTGATGCAATCTACGTGGATTTGGGCACACCCTTAGCAAATCTGTGGATTACACTAAGCTAAGTGGTGTAGTTGGTATGCCTGAGGGAAGAGATGCCATCCAGAGGGACCTGGACAGGCTTGAGGAGTGGTCCCATGTGAACCTCATGAAGTTCAACAGGGACAAGTGTAAGGTCCTATACCTGGTTGGGGCAATCCCCAGTAGCAATACAGACTGGGTGATGAGAGCAGTCTTGAGGAAAAGGACTTGGGGATATTGTCAGATGAAAAATCAGATATGAGCTGGCAACGTACACTTGCAGCCCAGTAGGCCAACTGTACCCTTGGCTGCATCAAAAGCAGTGTGACCAGCAGGTTGAGGGAGGTGATTCTCCTGCTCTACTCTCCTGAGACCCCACCTGGAGTACTGCATCCAGCTCTGGGGCCCCCAGCACAAGAAAGACATGGACCTATTGGAGCGGGTCCAGAGGAGAGCCACAAGAAGGCTGAGAGGGTTGGGGTTGTTTATCCTGGAGAAGAGAAGGCTCCAGGGAGATCTTATTGCAGCCTTTCCATGCTTTAAGGGGGCTTACAAGAAAGACGGAGAAAGACTTTTACCGTGTGGTGATAGGATGGGAGTAACTGTTTTAAACTAAGAGAGGGTAGATTTAGGTTAGAGAGAAATAAGAAATTCTGGAACAGGTTGCTCAGAGAAGCTGTGGGTGCTCCATCCTTGGAAGTGTTCAAGGTCAAGCTGGACAGGGCTTTGAGCAACCTGATCAAAGTGGAAGATGTCCCTGCTTAAGGCAAGGTGGCTGGACTAGATGATTTTTAAAGGTCCCTTCCAACCCAAACCATTCTCTGGTTCATCTGTTCTATGATTCTATGATGTGTAAAGCAGACGAAGGTAGTAACATAACCTACCATATCACCTTAGCTGGGTTCAGTGATCCTTTTTGTCCATATAAGCTACGAATAGGTTTGGGACCATGATTCACTCACAGCATTCCTTTGACACAATTTTTTCCACATGTATAATATATATGCATTGTACTGACCTAAAGTCTGAAAGTGCATTTGATGCATAATTATAAACAGAATTAATAAAAGCATTCCTTATAATGATATTCTAATAATTGTTTTTGGAAAAAATGAATCCTAACTTCAGTCATAATATCTGATTTTCTGATTTAACAAGCCAGGATTATGGCACAGCAATTAAGTGGTGAAGGAATTTCAATTGAGTTATTACCTGTGTACCTAGCTTTCACATACGGATGAATTAATCAGGACTCAATGAAGACCATCTCCCTTAGTTTCAGGCTCAGCAAATTACTCGATATGGTGATGAATCAATGAAAATCCAAGAGAAGTCAGTGGAGTCAGTTTACCGCTGGAGAAAAGGGTGGGGAGAGGGCAGAGAGCAGGGAGTAAGATGATTAATAAAATGAGAAAGGAGGTATGTGAGAAATAGCAAATAAATTAAGAGTGAAGGAAATGGATGCGTGGTCTGGCAGTGTGTGTTTTTTGGAACAAGGCTGGAACTGTAATGGATACCATCTCTTATATATAGGGAATTCCGCTATCATTTCTAACAGCTTGGTCATAGCAGGGAAGAAGCAGGTAGGACATTCATCATATAACTGACAGTATGCCCGGTAGCATAATTTTTTTGGATGTAAAACTGAAGGAAAGCACATTAGAGAGTACAGCTTGCTGAAGCTTGGAAGCACGTGGTCAGCAGAGCCTGCCCTGTGCAGGATATGCTTCTGACTCCATTTCTCACAGAAGCTCATTCTTCTCCTAATGCAATGCTTATGCTATGGACAGGGCAAGCTACTCTTCCTGACCCCGTTCCTTAGCAGAAAAAAAATCATATTGCTGTCATCATATGGGAGACAACCTCTCCTCAGCCTCTCCTTTTTTTCTCCCTGGTACAGAACAATGGTGGGAGGCCATTAGTTTTAATTTTTAATTACGTTTTAAAATTAATTTCTTTTCCTTATTTTTCATTTTTCCTCATCTTTTTAAAGACATTTTAATTTTTATCTGTGTTCAGGGAAAAGAAAAGAACATGTACATGCCCTTTCTATGTCTCTCTGACAATCTGGGCAGAGTCTAGAGATCTTACTAAGGCATCTGTGATTCAAAATTGGGTAAACAGCGTATAAATTAAAGATTTTTGTTTTCTTGTTTGTTGGTTTGGTTTTAATAAGTAGGGCTTTTCCTCAACCATCGTCTTGCTACTATTCCCATAAATGTAACTGGGGATAAAATTACATCACAATTTAACTGCATTTCAAACTGTGTTTCAAGAACTTTACACCGGTGACATTTAAACCCAGGATGTAAGACATGAAAACCTAAATATATGGCAATTTCCTTGCCTGCTGTGTTGCATCCCATTGCATTAGACCCATATACTTTTAAGCTTCCGTTCGTTATGGCAGTAATTTTTCTTTTTCTTCTCTGGCAAATTTTCCATCACAAACTTTCAGCTACCCCTTATGGAAATGGACTCTTGCAGTCCCTTCAGCTCATTTCCTGATCTTTGTATTCCTTCCCTCTAAATTCCACGTTTTCATTGGCTTCACAATAAATATCAGTGTAAGTATACAAGATGATTGAGCAATCAACCAGGGACACAGCCAAGGCCTTATCATGATTTAGGTGATTAAAAAATGGACAGTGGCACAACTCTATATATGATGAAAAAAATGCTTATAGGCAGGTAATTCCTACATTGTAGAAACAGAGAAAGTAGAGAAAAATGTAGCACGTGCATGGCTGATTCCCCTGAGCAAAGGTTACAAAATTTTATGATATAGCAGTTACACAAAATCAAACAGAATGTTTATATTATATTTAGAAAGATATCTAATCAGGTCATTAAATTTCTACAAGAAAATGTTACTTTCTCTTTAAACTGGGACTTCAAATATTCTAAAGAAACAAATAATAAATGTTCATTCTAAAATATCACATTCATTTGCGGGATGGAAGATCTTTTGGCTAGGACAGTTCAAATGCTCCCTGGCTACTAGAAAGTATTTTTAGCTGCTTATTTTATTTATGCATTTAAAGTTGTAACCCAGCCTGAGCTTTTACTGATAGAAACGCAAAACCAGCAACAAAGTTCCTAGCTACGTTGAGTGGATCTTAGTCATTGATTTACTTAAAACATATTTCTGGAGTGTGTACGCTGCTGAAAATAAAACACTTGATAAATATTTTAAATGTTGATAAATATTAACATCAAATTATGAACTGTAAGTTTAAATAAATCTTTCAGTCCCTCAGTGGGCTTAGCATGACCACTTAAGTTAAATGTTTGAAAGAATGACCTCTACAGGAGATTGTAAAGCCAAAAAATCCCTAGACTTTTTTGGGCAGAGGAAAGAGGTAAATGTGAATGTCAGTATCCTTTTTCTGCTCTAAATTAGCAGTTGTTCAAGCTTCAGGAACAAATAGGAAATGGCTGGCTACTACAGCAGTGCATGAATACTGAGATAATTTCTCAGGCAGGAAAGGTCTCAACTTTGTAAAGTTGCTTGTAAAATTGCAGAGCTATCAAAACCTAGATGTGCCTGAGTTCTTTGTAAATGTCAAACATCAGTCCGGAATGCTCTTATTATACCTATGACATATAGGTATCACATCAGTTCAAAGCCGGAACTCCAAATGGCTCAAAAGAATTGAGTACTGATTACCACAACTTCCTACACCACCAAATTTAGAGATTTAACATGTTCTGCAATTAGCTGGTGGTCTCAGATTATCTACCTATGCAATGCCAATAAAGTAGCTGAATAAATGAAGTGTAATACAGATAAAATTGATGTTAGTTGAAAGGCTGAAGTCTGAAGAACCTTTTAATCATTTTTATTATCTTATACCAATGGACTGAATCAAGAACTTCTCACTGACAAAAAACATAACCACACAGTTCTGAAAATCAGTGGCATAACTTTTATTTCCTTCAGTGGGAGAAGACTCAAGCTACCAGAGTCTTTTTGCACCACAGATCTTCCTGATCTTTCAAAGAAGGATGCCATGTTCATGTGGATTTTGGAAATCATGCCCTCATCAAATTATCTTTTTCTGAACACCGCTATACTTTAAAATTTTGAAGTCTAACAAAATGAAAAAGTCACTCAGAGTTTCATCTGATAAAGAAGACTGATGTTGCTCCTCTAACGTTTTCTATCTGTCTGAATTGACTGAAACACATTTGCAAGTGTACTTTTGTAAGACCAACCATGATTGGTATTTAGGAAATACAGACATGGGCAGTGGCACACCTCAAGTTTTAACTAGTTATCTTATGTTTGACCTATGAGTCAAATTGCTCAGAGGTACCTCAGCTTCTGCATATGTAGAAAAAGTAGAAAAAACCCATAGTTTATTATTGTCCCAAGCATTAATAGTATTACAAAGTCTTAAATATTGCTATAATTACTAAACATTGAACATGAGATCTGATGCTTTATAAGATTCAGAGATCCAAGTTGAAATTCCTAAAGAACTCCTATGGGAAAACAGATCCATAGTGATGTGAGTTATCCAAGTAGATCTTCAGTTTCTAATGTCTGATTAATATATTATATATAAAATATTTCCTATCACAACTGCATCAACTGAAATAATCTTTCAAATGTGTTACAAGTACCTGAGTAAAAAAATGAGAGATAATCAGAAAGTATTTCTCTCCTCCTTGCAAAAGAAACAGCCAATGTTTGCAGAGACAGTTTTTCAAGTCATAGTCTTCAACCTTACTTTCAAACTTTCTTGTAGACTGGACCACTTACTGAAGCACTTTTTGTGCTTTATTCCATATTATTGCAACAGAGTTTAAAAAAATAAATGAACTAAAAACACAAGCAAAGCAAAAAGAACACAAGCAAAAAACAGTTTTTAAAACATTAATTCAATGATATTTGCAATTGATTCAATGCCCACTGACCACATCAAACTTTGAATCAGACTTTCTGTATATAGCTGAATGTATGCAATCAGGCTGTGTGTACTGTTGCATACACAGAAGTTAAGGACTCTTTGAAACTTTGTTTTTTCAGCACTGATGCAGGCTCTAGCCATCGTCACCAGTTTGGAAATGACAGCAGACTATTTATTACTATTTCATTCACATGTAAGGTTCTAGGAAAAGCATATTCATTTAAAAAGTCACCCTGAGTAATTCAGTTCAATGTTGTTAAATAATAACCAATTAACAAACTGTTGTTTGCCTGCTGAATGTTAATTTTATTATGTAGTGATGTATAGCACCTTAAATTACAATAATACTGTATAATGATGGGTGTAAATTTTGGTCTAATTTATAGTTAAAATTTTCTAAAATAAAAAAAAAAAGAAAGCATATGTTTAATGTTATGAAATACTACAGTCTTAAAGGAAACTTAGGCCCTCAGTTTAAAAGTTTAGTATATTTGTAAGTGCTTTGACACCGAGGCGCAAAAAAAATGATTAAATGGTAAACCTACATGAAAGTTTTTTGGTACACTTGAAACTAAATTCTGTGGGATCTCTGACAACTGGGCCTAGCCTAAGAAATGTTAATCAGATTTAACACAACTGGAATTGACCAGATTTCACAAAATACCATTATGTCTGAAAAATTTCCTGGAAGATAATTATTCCCAAATGTGAGTCTAATAGAATATACGACATCCCCACATACCCAACATTCAAGCACCATGAACTGGAAGGATAGATTCTCAAATTCCATATAGTCCAGAACTCCAGAAAAGAAGTTTCTTGTGCAATGCCTTGCTCTTTCAAAAGGGTTTTTATACTTTTTTAATACTTTTCTCACTTACCCAAGGTACTAAGGAAAGTCTGGGTGCCGTACAGTCCAAAAGATGAATATTTTTGTTTATATACAAATCTGAATTATTTACTATACTTGCCCCTCATTTGATTTCTGGATCAATTATTGTAAAATGCAGTTAAACTTCAACTTCAGCAGTGGTATGGGACCTACTGCAATAGCATGAAAAGTATCAGAACTAGAAGTTTTCCTAGTTCTGTACTGATCAGGTTTGCATTGCACATAAACAGACAACCAAAAATAAAACTTAGCTGTGAAAGACAATTACTTTTAAAGTGAGCTGCTTTCATAGAGAAGCAGATGATCCTATGATGAATCCCTTTAACATTCTCATTAAGAAGACCAGGTCTCTGCTTTGTGTCTTTTTTATAAGAACACAATCGAAAGTTAGTCTACCCATAGTCATATTCTTATCATTCCCTCTATCATTCCGTGTAAAAGACTATAAAGCACCAAATTTGTATTTTCTGTGTTACTTTTTATCTTGTGATGACCTCTCCTGGTTGAGCTGTTCATTAGCCGTGATTCCAGAAGTTGAGAGTGTTTTGATCCCTTTATGCTTGTTTAAAAACAAAAAACAAAACAAAACAAAACAAAAAAAATCCAAGCAGGAATTTATTGCCAAGGTATGAAAAACATGACTATGAATAAAATTCACAGCAAGATCTGAGTATTAGTGTGTGTGATACTGTATCACAGTGTACGTTTATTGTACTACAAGATGGGCTTTCAACACCCACTTCATCTTGAGATAAAACTGAATGAGATTCAAAGCTTTCAACAGGATCCCTTCTGAATCAGTATTACTAAGAGACATCATTTTAATGACAGAGATAGATTTACTGACTTTGCAAAGTAAACAAACATTTGAGATGCAATATATTCACATAAGTGATGTCTGATTCTATTCTTTCTGAAAACTGTATCTTTTTCTATGTGAGCACAAGCAGACTGTAAAAAAACACTGAAGAGCAAAGGGATTCGTAATTCACTATACACCATGAATCTTGCATACTTCCTAAAAAGTACTGTAAAGAATAAATTTGCTATTGTTAATTACTTCAAAGCCAAAACATAAAGTAGCAATGGAGGAGAAAATAAAAATGTGGTTGTAAATCAGTTTTACATCAAAGTTGCATTTCACAGATTTTTAATTCTTTCAGAAGTATTCCCAATATGATGTTCAAAATCAAGTAATAATAATAATAAAAAAAAAAGAGATAAAAACCTAAGTGTATTTTCTTGCCAAAGGTGAACAAAATTACCCAATGTCATTCACAATCAGTTGCACACAAAGTGACAAATGATCCCAGAAAACACAGCACAGTGACGAGTTTGTATACCAAAGCGTGCAACAGAATAACCAGTTAAGTGGTGCACCAAAACACTGTGACACAGCACTTGAGTTCCTACTCTGGTACCACTTCCCAGGCAGCTGTACGTCTTTACAAGAATTTTAAGTATGTACTGCAATGTGAACGCTCCTTTTGTAATTTTAAGGCTGACGCGTACTTCTAGCTATAGTTCTGTTTCCAGTAAACAAATCCAGCTCCATTTCACTTTCAGAAGTGAGTCAGAAATGAAATGCTATATATTACATAAGGAGTGTAGTGTATAAGCTCTTGGAAGGTCAATTAATATAAAGAAATCCTTGAATATCTGAAAAAAAATTGTCAAGATGGGAATGTATATGAGTAAATTGTAATTAAGATTATATATATCCTTTATTCATGGAATTTCTGGTTGTAATGATGTTAATACAACCATTAACTTCTCTACTAACTTCTTTCAAAAGTTAAAAGATTTGTTCGTTGACTAATCTGTAACCTACTGTAGATAATTTTCAAGTTAAACTACAGCCATTAGTTACTGAATGACAAAAAAATACCCACTCAGAAATCCTATTGTAGAAATGAGTATAGGGAACTTTCTTTTCCAAGAACAGATTTCTGACAACCTAAATCATAATATTTTTTTTCACCTGTATATTACTGTTATGTAGAGCCTGAGAGATGACCATGGAGAAATAATATTCAGAAGAAAAATTAGATAGCTGGTCAAAACTAAGCAGTAAACCTCAGGATCAATATTTCTCCTAAATCAAAGGCAGAGAAATAACTGAACATCCTACAGCCTCTGAGACTTAGATACAATGCAGACACTGCTGTACATTTTCTGTTGACACACAAATAAATGTCTAAGTGCAAGCAAATCCTGGAACAACATCATTGTTTTATTTTTCAATAGGTATCAGATGATAACAGATAGAAACCCACTGAGAAAGTATAGCAGTGCTCCAGTTCCCTAGTCATTGCATTGTTCATTCCTGCTCCTAAGGAAATAAATAAATAAATATAATGATCCACATAGATCTCTATGCAGTATATACATTACATTCTAAGACAATTCCCTGCTTGGTTAGTAGAATCAGCCCCCATTCAAATACACACAATCCCAACACATCTATCTGTAACATCTCATGACATTTCTTTCCTCTATAACCAATAGAGAAAGTCAACAGTAGTGTCTATTTTTGATGATTCTATAAAAATGTACTGCTTTATTTCAGTATGCATTTCAAAAATACTTTGCAAATGGCAAATGCTTTACAAGGTCTGAAGAGAAACAACTAAATACTTAACACTGACATCTACCTGCAAATGTTTTGCTGGAAACTACAGCTCAGTGCAATGTTAAAGATTTGATCTCACACACATTGAAATCAATGAGTACGCTGTCATTTCTACAGTGATAGCAGAGTTGGGTCCTGTATAGGTGCTCTGCACTCCTCCGATCTGAAGTTCAGCATTTCAGCAGACGCTTGATCATTTCTCTGCTATTTCTGCCTCCCTAGGGGGGCAATTGCCAGTATCCTCTAAAATACCTTTGCTCATTTTATTATGGGAAGCAAAACTTCACTCTCAAGAAAAGCTGTCCTGGCTCAGTTCCCTCACATCAACTCACCATCATTTCTTTCTCTTCAAATGAGACAAAATTTTCTCTTGCTGCTCCTTGATAAAACACTAGTTATGGAAACTGCTCACATCTCCTCTTTTCCCTCACACAACTGTGGAAGTGAAGTACTTCCAAATGCAAATTTCATGCCTTCTGAGGAAGGTGGGAAAAAACAAAACAAAACAAACCAAACAAACAAACAAAAAACACCCCCCAAACTTTAAATAGCTTCTATCTGATTCCTTTCCCCCTCTGACTCCATTGCAGAACCAAGACTATATCATAGAGCAGGTCTTTCAACTTTCCACACCAGCTACCACTGAAATCATCTACACTAAGGAAGATCTGATAGGGAGCATCACGAACAATATCAAACCTCAGTGCGTACATACACATACAAATACACAGAAAATCAAACACAAGATTCACCAGCAGAGAGAAAATAATCAGCCTCACAGAGTTGAGGGAATTCCCCTCTGGCTTATTGCAGAGCTAAAATTGTGCATGCTTCTTAGAAAAGGGTACTTACGAGATGCAGGCAGAGCGGTCCTAGCTCTGCAGCTAATGCTGCTGAAAATCCAGAGGAAGAGAGCTGCCCTGCAGCCAGCTCGGGTAACCACAACCATCCTTCACTTCCTGGCTCTCTGTACTCCAAATGCCAGCCGCAGAAGACCTGCTTTTCTCCACTTTGGCCCCTTCTCTCTCTCTCCTTCTCTTTCTCGGAGGAGGTGGTGAGGAGGTAAAGGGGGCAGGGCTTTACCTTGGGGTAGAAGCCAACCCCCCTCTTCGTCTGCTGTCTCTGGGTTTGCAGCAGCAGGATAAGTCCCGGTACTTTTCTTTCCCTTATTTCTCTGTGTTTGTGTATGTGTCTGTACCTCCTTCTCAGAGGAAGGGGGGAAGAAAAAAAAAAAAAGCAAGCCACGAAGTATCAAATAACAAGGATTGTAGAAGAGAAAGAGAAAGATTAAAAAAGCAATCCCCAAAATGATGTGGGGAGGAGGGAGGGAAAAGGAGATGGAGATGAAGGGAAGGGAGAAAGGCGGAAAAAGCTGTTGGTGCTGCTAATGCTGCTGTTGATGCTACCACTGCAGCTGAGCCCGTCTTCCTGCACAGAGCAGCGCTGCTGAGAGAAGCTTGCAATAACCTCCCAGCTCAGATATATATACACAGTGTACACGCACACACAGCCGGGGAGCCAAACACACACTCACGCAGGAGCAGGGAGAGGGGAGAGGGAGAGAGAGGGAGGGAGAGACACTCCCGCAGCAGAGAAGCAGGCTCGGAGCCTCTCTCTTCATGTATTCATCATCTTCCAGCGGGAGGAAACGCTGCCAC
>VYZM01001953.1:67379-111028 GCA_013398915.1 Dromas ardeola | reverse complement strand
TTTTTTTTTTCTGGAGGATGTTTTGAAATATTACTTTACATGATTCAACAAATCCAAGTTGAATGTATTAACCTTTGAAATGAAAACATGGTTGAATTGTGTTAGGGCACAATATGGAGTTATAAGACACTTCTCTCTCTACTCTTCCTCCTAACCTTTCCTTTCTAGAGTGTAAATGTGGGAACGTTTCTAAGCAAGTAGTGAGACACTCCCGCAGTCTCAGCAGGACAACTGTAAGCTTTAGCACCCCTATCCTGCAACTGGCAAGTGCCTGCAACTTGGGTCAACAGGGACCTGTACTCCACACACTGTAGGTTAGCAAAGTGTCCTAGCAGACTGGGACAGACACACCAGCCAAGATGTGCAGAAGGAGGATCTCCCAGCAAAGCTACTCCCATAAGAAAATCAATCCTTTCTTATTTTTCAAATCAACATTCCCAAAGCCTTAAAAGCTGGGGATATATCTCAGTCTACTGTTGAAACCTCCCTGGCAATTAGTAAGACACTAAAGTGTTAAAAGACTCTAGTTATTACAGCTGTACACAAATTTTATTGAGCTTAATGGAAATTATACACACATATTGATGAATGAATAGATCATTCTGAATTTACTAGGGCTGTCAAGCAATGTCTGCTAAATGGAATTCATCCTGGACAGAGCTATATTTACAGTATGTGAATGTCAAGAAGAAAAACACAATGTCAGAAAGCTGGAAAGGATAATTAAGAATTTCAAACACTGGTGGGACCAAATGTCATCCAATAAAGTGATCAGCTAGGGCCACAGAAGAAAGTGAGCCAAGCTGAAAAAGAACCTAAAACTTCTGAATTAATACTGAAAAGTAAAAGCCATGTTTCTTTATTCTTAACAAACTACCGTTTTAACATAGTTTTTCTGTTTTACATTTTTGGTTGCCAAGGACCCTTTGCAAAGCCGAGCTCTAAAAATTATTCATAGCAGAATTTCCATCCAAGTCTCTAGGACAGGAGGTATGAGAACTTCACACAGGAGAGACAGATCAATGTATTTCAAATTATGACCAAACAAGAATTTATGATTATATGCATAGAATTAAATGCCATACAATGTACAGCTCTATTACTGAGGGAAGTCTTGGGTTTATTAAGAACAACATGGGGTTTTCTACCTGGACTGTCTGTAAACATGGGTCTTTCTCTGAGGGAGAAAGAGGGCACATGAAAATTGTGATCATCTGCCTATCAATCAGAAGCTGTAAAGACCTGAAGAAAGTATTTATTTTCTAGAAATGTAAGGGAAGAGTCTTTCCTAACCTTCCTACTGTAGCTAAAAAGGAAGATGAGGGTGCATTGGCAGAAAAGAGCCATTATCGTCTTCTTGTTTCATGCAGCTAAAAATAAAGCATTATAGTTTGAAGTGAATGCATTTTGGCTTGACCATCATTTTGTTGTTGTACTAAAACAAACAAGCAACTAAAAGATTGGAAATGTGTATATAGGTAATCATAGAAAAATATGGTTCTAGTTCTTTCTTTACATGCTTCATAACAAAGGTGGTTTTAAAAAAGCGACGTTAAACTCTCAAAATGCTCAGTATGTCACTATTAAAAACTATGACACCAGATTCTTATTCATAGAGATATCAAAAGAAACTGAAGATGCTCAGAAGTTTTCAGCTTCATATCCCTACATCTTCTGTAGTTTAAACATGTGCTCAAGACAGCATCTACCTTTAGAAATTTCTTTTGGGATATCTTGGTCTCTATCAATCTACGCTGCGTAATGAAAAATTTTGACAATCAAAACGAATAAAAAATCATGCCATATGTCTCAGACATATACTAGACTTAAATCTGCATTTTATAGACATGCAAATAGAACTGAATGCCATTCTTATTCTGCATCATGACTAAAACAACAAAACAGAAATGGTGGTTACCTGTCAGAAATGCAACTGTTTTCCACTCATCACCAGTCTTATTTTGAGCTCATTTCCAGTTTAATGCTCCTTGAAGAATTGGAAGAATCTGTTTATTTATAAATATAATTTAACTACTGCTCATCCACTTGAACAGTCAAAAATAATTCTCTCCTCCAAGACACAGTATTCTTCTACACATTCACGTCTTTCTTTTTCTTCTGGGTTTGCCTTCGAACTGCAGACTAAGCATATTTCCCTCCTCTGATTTAAGCACCACCTGTTAATTTCTTTGGATGTTTTTTATATTGCAAAATAATTTTGCATTCCTACTATCCCTAAAGTCTATCAGTGAAAAAAATAAAACAATATTTGAGAATCACTGAGACAAATGATTTTAACATGGTGTCTATTTTATTATTCTTTTCTTCCAAACTGGAAACGTTATATCCATGAACATACCTATTTTGAGAAACCGACTGTTTTAGGGAGCTGTATTGAGCAACCTGTGGATGCTACTAATGCAACCAGCCCAACTGTAAGCTCAGCTGGATCTTGTATGTCGTGTGCATAAAACAGGCAGGAAGAGATTTTCTTTGCACAAGAAGTAGAGGATGGGGTCAGTAATAGCCATCTGAATATAGTAGTCATTTGAGGGTTTTGGCAATTTAATCACCCGAGAAGATTGCACTGAAAAACATCTGGACAATTTTTAAAACATGGATTAAATCCTTGAAGACCAACCCTTTGATGAATCTATTTCTATTTCATTCTGGAATACAGACTAGAGTTTTTGATTCAGTAACCTTAAAAGTTTTCTTTCTCTCAGTTTACGAATTTTTTAGATCGCATAGGTGCCCTCTCTTACCAATGTTATATATTGCTATAATCAATAGCAATAATATTTTATGTTGCCTTTATATTTTTATGTATTACTTAGATTTTTGCTAAATGGCAAATACATTAAATGGTATTTTCTAGATCCTAGTCTTGCCTTGTGTGCTTCAGTTGAGTAAGGTGGAATCTCAGTAGTACTGAAACCAGAGGGAGTTTTTCTCTTGAATCAAATGGGAACAGGATTTTATCTCTTATATTTGTACCTATGACATCTAAGGAAGTCCCGTCTCTACAAAGAGACAGACACTGTGCATCTCATAAGCGTATAAAATAACACTGAAGATGTTAATTATTTTGCAACCAACTACATTGAACTTGCATTGTATTTAAGTATCAATCTATACAACAGATTTTACTGAGAATGCATTTTAAAAATACATTGAAATGTACATTTAATATACTGCACTGAAATAGTGTTTTCTTAATTCAGTTTAGAACATTTCATAGGCAATTCATGGATGCACAGGAGAAGGTCTATGTCGAAAAAAATGCACACAAAGTGAATTATAGTAATATTATCAAAAGCTATTGTAATTATGTTTGAAATATTTCTAGTCACCTTTAAAGGAGAAATTGAAATCAATCTGGAACATTTCCTTATGCTATTTGTGGGGGAAAAAAAGCATCCTTTCACTAATGCACAGCCTGCAAGGTAAATGCTAGAGAAGAGACTGTCAGCTCTTCTTATGCTATCATTTATGCCTGGATAAGGAGACTTCATGTGACTTGAAGGCTTTTGCAAGACAAGTACATAGCAACACTTTGGTGAATACAGTAAACACTTCCACCACAAAGTAGTATTAGAGAAGAATTGATGTATTTTTAGCCATATTTTAATGCAAATTAGCAGCTGGAAACACAGGAAAGAGCCAGCATACTCTGACAAGATTTCTTTCTTTAAACTGACAGTGATCTACAGTCCTCATCTTGGGAACTTCTTTGGTAAAGGTTTTGGATTAATTCACAACTAGTAGCTTTAAACCACTGCTTTATGTTAAATAATTTGTGCTACCGAGGATATAGCCTCATTATCTACTCAATACATATTTAACAGATTGGAAGAGGTTAGCAGAGTAATGCACTAAAGTTACTGAAGCATTTAAGCATTCTGAGTAAATATATATTTGCCTCCCTCTTACATTGTCCGCATCATTCAGTCTCAATTACCACCCTAATAAACCATAGTTATCTTCATCTTCTACTACAGATAGCATATGGATGCATGACAATAAAAGTACTTTAAAATCCTACCATTTACTCTATCTTATATTATTAGGAGTATCCAGAGTCCTCTTGAACCACGTTATAAATTCTTTCCTACAATTGATTGTGGTAAGGCACTTGGTATTACAGTTAAATGTGAAGCTCCAGTAATTCTCCATTATGACTCCAGGGCTGCCTTTTATTAGGTGTCTACAGCACACCTAGTACAGAGCAGGGTGTCAATCATGACTGGAGCTTCTGCATACTACCTGAATATGATTACACTTAAAAGTTAAATATGTATTGTTTTGCCTGTCTGCACACCTGCCTGTCAGATAATTTCCTATTCTTTTTTTTTTTTTTCTCTTTTCTGCTAGGCTTCTAATTTCTTACAAAGACAGCCTGGCATTAAGACACCAACCGTACAAAGACTGGCAACCTGGCAACTTTTTTAAAAACTGAAAGCGTTAGATGAGCTTTATGCTAACTATAGGAAGTCACTTGCCATGGCTATGCAGGCATAGTAACTGCCTAGTTTTCAGTAGAGTTTCTGCACAAGAGCTCTAGCTGAGCCTGACCAGATCAGATCAGCCCACAGCTCACAATGGAGCTACTGTGTCACATGCCTTGAAGAATGTTCCCATTCACCAGTTGGAGGTTTTCATTAAAGCCCGTAACCCTCCTACTACTTTAAATGGAACAACAGACCGCGTAGGTTTTTGGTGAACTAAGGAGATTAGGTGCTAACTGGTATGGTGGTCTCAAAACCACTACTTATTTTATTGTCATATTGATATAAATTCTATGCTGCAGAAGTTATATCCTAAAAAAGAGGTGGCTTATTCATTCCTTGTTCAGAGCAGTCCCACTGCAGTTAGTCTGATGTTCTTTCAAGGGAAGCAGTCAGCAGGCTGTAGTAGCATATAATAAAATCATACATGCATGTACATCATAAGTGCACAAATATTGTGAGCACAAATGTGATTGCTCTTGACATCTAGGTAGCCATTTTGAAAGTAGGGATGAAACTGAGACTGAAATTACTTCTTTCCATAGAATCAGGAAAAAATTGAGTAGTAGTAAAAAGGGAATGAAATCAAAGTACAAATTACAGGGCTGCACCGCGATCTTTTTTGCCATTCTTCCTTCTGCACTGACATACCAAAAGCAAACTGGAAGCCTTGATAGGAGGCACACAATGTATGTATGTATATACGCTCTGAGGTATGCATGTTGCATCTGCAACCACCCTTAATGACATGCAACCTCTCATTACATTTGATAGTGCAGAGGCCTTTCATAAAGACCACTTCAGCTTAATTTATAAGGAGCTGTGTTCTGATTTTAACTTCTCTAGATTTTAGTCCGTACATTGCAAAACAGCCTGGGTTTATTGACTGGAGTTAGAAAACATTGTGATTTTAAAGTCTTTTCTGCAGTCATTAGTTCAACGCAATGAACTACCACATGCCCTGCTACGCAACAGTAGGAGAGGTGCAGCTACGCTGTCGGTACATGCGTGAAACTAAGACAGATGATAATAACCTTCTATGTGATGACTCTTGCAGCAGCCACCACAATGCACTCTGAGTTTGCCATCCAGTCTGGTGTCACATGAAAAATTTTTTGTGCATTTTTCCTCTATTATAGAGAATAGAAATCTCCCTAACTGAGGAATAAGGGTTCTAAAAAAACCCAAAAAAGAATCTGAAACAAGAGATCGCAGAACTGCGAACAAGCCCGTGGATAAGCTGCCTTATTTACATGTCAGGGGCTTCAGTACCAGCCCACCATACAGTTCTATTATCTCTTGGAGAGCAGAATATATACGTGTACATATCACCCACTTGCACAAACAAATACAGAATGTTATTTACGTATTTAGTAAATCATGTACGTATAAAGTAAAATACAAATATCTATTATAGAATGACAAGCTTATTATTAAAATATATTCTGGATAATCTTCATTCATAAGAAAATAAGACTGGAAGAGGCCACCCAAGTCGTATCAGTTGCCCAGATTTGTCTTCCAATATGAAATCCCTTTCCTCTCAAGCACAAATCCTTTCCACAGTATTTACGAAACACTGGGTGACTTGGAGATACTTTCTGTGAGATGTGGTCACGTAAAAATCACTTAGCTTTCAGACCCTCTTCAGCTTTTTGAAAGTATCAGACATGAAAAGATACATGTATTTGATAGAAGACTTATACTTCTTGGTCTTACCTCATTTTTTAATTAAAAATCATAAAGAAGTCACATCAGGTAGACCAAAGTCCTATTACTACAATAGTGGATGAGGTTTTAGCTATAAATACATTGGTAATAAAAGGTGCTTAGACTACTGTATGTTACTCACTGCAATGTGGCATGTAATGAATGAACAATAATTTATTCTCCACAGCATCTAAGGATTTTGAAGCATCATTCAAATACTGAATTAAGCTTCCCAACAAGATAAGTAAATAATATATCCATGTATAGAACAAGCACAGAAATGTATGCACAGTGTCCAAAATCACCCATATTCCAACCACTGTAAACAAGATCCACTGGCTCTGAGACCAAAATTGAGTTTTTAAAGCCAGACGGACAGATCAGCAAAAGCTGTGCCTCTTGCCCTATAGGGCAAGTGAACTGAAAGTGCTCCATTCGTACTTTGATGGAGACAGCAGAGAGTATGAGAGATTTAACCATCAGAAACACAGTCTAAGAGGAAAAGGCAGAAGAACCTCAGTGAAAAGTACTTTAAAAGGAACCAAAGGAACATGATGACTGTAAACTAACAAGCTAATGCCTTTTGCTTCCCATAAAGAAAATATGATAGAGCTATAGGTGAACTACATGAAACTAGTAGTAGAAATGTTCATAATTTACAGAGTACACACATTTTTGTTGTGCATCGTTCAAAAGTGATACAGTGCTATCCTGTAGAAATTTCTGCATTTTGTGGAAACGATTTGAGTGCAGAGAAGTATTTAATAGCACCACTTGCCACTTTTGAACAGTGAAAGATCTTCAGTATCCCAGTCAAAAACCCTGAAATGTGTTGAAGTCTATATGGCTGTACTCCATGCAAAAGAAAAATGAGGAGCAGGCTATTTTATTTCCACTTTAAAAAGACCTTGAATCTCTCTGGTAAATGTTGAGAACCGAAAAGAATGCAACCTCTTTAAGAAACAAAAGGAATGCAATCTAATTATAAGTGCTGCTGCTATGGTAAAAGCACTGAGTCCTACTGTGTTTCCAAATTCATGGTCAAGTTAGGTTCATTGTTCTACCCACAGACATGCCTGCAAACGTGGGAGAATTTTAGATGCAAACTGAAGACTGAAAGACTATTCTCTACTCGCCCATCTTACAGCAGCTAGCAATTTAGTTGCTTGCCACTTCCACCTCTAGTGAAGACCACTCTACACAAGAGTTGTAGGATATGTCAATACCATTCTGAAAAGCTGTAAATATAGCATCATAACCTGTTTTCTAGGTGGTCTACATCAGCTGCTGCTACTCGACTGCTGCTCCATCACGGCTGCTACTCCATCAGCTTGTGGACTTCCTGCCTAGAGGTTGTCTGGCATGCCAGACATGTACAGACATGTACAGGCACAAAGGACACCAGGAGCTCCAGCAGATGTCTCAGTCACACACCACCCAGCTATCTGCAAAACTGGCAGATCTGATGATGCGGGTGGCTTTAGAAGCACTTACACTTACTTATTTTGACAACTCAGATTGAAAATCTGTTCTTCCCAGAAAAAGTGCATCTTTTGCTCATTACTCTTCTGTTCAGCTCAGTTGACCTTGGTTTTATTTCAAACCCTGATTGCTGTAATGTTTGCTTTGCTGCTCAACTAAAAGTCTATGGAATTCCAACCAGTAAATAGCTGGAAGGAAACAAAAAGGATAGCATCTTTCTCCCTCACAAATCAAGGAAGGATTCATCTGAATATAGACATCTAACTTTGAACTTGTCGCTTTAGTCTCCCTTTACAGTTGACAAAGAGCTAGCCGGGACTGTCAGTGTCATCTAAGATAAGGTTCATGTTACTCTAATCTAGAATTTGCACATGATCAGATGAGTCAAGCACCACTAAAGTGCCCATTTCCTTTCCTTTAACTACAAGAAGATCCTTGAGTACCTGACACAGCTGTAGACAGCCAAACACGGGCAAGATGAAGCCTGCCCTAGAATAGAGACTCAGCTGTCCTTCCACAGAGTCTGCTTCGCCCCGCTGTCTGCTCACGCACACTGTGCTGGCTCACTCATCTTGAAGACATAAGAACAACCACACTAAGAACTGTCAAATCACATTGGGAATTGTGAAGCATCTTGTATAGCAAGATGCTTCAAGTGCCTTTTCCTTGTAAGTATGGTCCAGATTTGAAATTTGCTAATTAACACCAAGCCTAAATTTTTGTAGTTAGCCAGAAATGACAATAATAATCATAATTTTAAAAAGGAAAAAAAACCCACCACAAAACAAAGAAAACTTCACAAAATATGTAACAGATAGGAAGAAAGAATATGATCATCAGAAAAATCAAAGAAAATATTGCATTTAGCAGTAAAAATAGTAGGCACTCTACAGTTTAGCAGCTCATACAAGAAACTAAAGGAGGGAGCCAGCTGTGCTGAGTTTTTTTCTTTGTTTTCTGTCCAGCTGTTTATCTTTTTTTATTATAGAAGGTGTGGAATTTCTTGTTGACTCTAATCACAATGACAGCAATTTAAGAACCGTCAAAGTACAGTCATTCCCTCTAAATTAATACAAATAGTGGGTGGACAAAAGCATTCATGTAGTCACATTGATATGGCTAAGACCCATCCATACTAGCAGATTTTTCATTGGGATAACACCTTGCAAATTATCTATACCAAAAAAAAAAGGCAAAAAAATATTTTTTTTTAAGAAAAACATGTTTTCAAGGGGATTCTATGTGCTTTTCTATAAGTTTGTGAGAAAAACTTAATTTCTATTTTGCTTCCAAAATTAAAACAAAAGAAAATTTCCTTTGTCCTTGCCTATGCTTTCAGAAACCCAAACGTTGTGCTATACCAATCTATGTGCTAGGCTACTCATGTCTCTCGCCTCAAGGGGTCTTCCAACATTTCCATTTATTTTATCAACTCTCAAAGTAAAACATAAAAGAACTGGAGGTACTGAATCTTTGGTTCTGAGTCCCGAACAACAAGAAAAACAGCATTTTTCTATCCTAACATGACCCTAAAGTCAACCCATCCCTACCGTACTGACAGTTATAGATCAGAACAATTTACTTTTTTTCCCCTCCATGGATGCACAGTAATCCCTTCCTTTGCTTTCCGGTGACAGGACACATACACTCAATCACTCCTTCCTCTCCAGCCTGTGCAAGAGAATAATGATGAAAATCTTATATATGCATGTAAGTACTGCTCATGGCATTTCCAAATTAGTCTAAGAGCTGGGGAAGGTGTTTGATTCACATTCTCTGTTATACCAAAACAAAATCATAGCTCCTCACTTATGCTGAGTCAGTGCTTGCTGTATAGAGAGAGCATTTGGATCATTTTGCCTTTCATAGCCTCCACTGCCTGTCTTTTATTGCCAATGACCAAATCCTTCACTGGCTTCATGGTGAGCTGGAATGAGTCTATGATCCTGTAAGGTTTATATTGTCTTGTTTATATCTAACTGATGTATTTTATGATAGCATTGGGGAAAACACTCGATGGTAACGGATTATATAACTCTGGTTTCCAGTTTATCTGGAAAACATACAATTCTTATGTGGTCAGTTGTATCTTAACATGAAGCCTGATTACTGAATAAGAAATGTGCTTCATGGATCTGTCTCTTACTGGCACTGAGAAAAACTTACACACTTCCAAATGCATCCTATCTTTAGTTACCCAGAAAGTAACCAGCTTGATAGATGGTGAAAAAAATCCTATAAAACCATATAAGGCAGAAACATTTCTTGATCTGAATCAAAGACCAGAAGAGATTTCCTGATCTATCCATTGCAATCCCTTGTGATTTCAAGTATTACACCTTAAAATTTGTCAAGTTTTAAATTTTTTTTTTCCTTTTGGAAAATTGAATCGGAACATTTTAAAGGTCAAGAAACTCCTTTTAATTTCCAGCCAAAATATATATTTACAGTTGGATTATATCCAATTGCCAACATTGCCCTTTATCTTGAAATTATTCTCACATCCCAGTCAGATTAAACAAGTGAAATTGCTGAACGTTAAAATGCACGGTTGAAAGCTGAGGGAAAAAAAGAAAGAAATGGGCTTAAATCAACTCACTTATAATAACAAAGCCGTAGGCCTTCTTTCAAACTTATCAGTGAAAAAAATGGTGTCGGGTTTTTTTTACTATATTTTTTTAACCCTAAAAATGTCAAACAGTAAGAATGGGTTACAATTCAAGAAACACAACTGGCTATACACTTATAGAAAGGTGGAACTACACTTGTACAGAAAACTCCTCTTATCCTTCTGGAAATCAAGACAAGCTGGTTTAACTAGTCATATGTCTTAATCATCTTCATCAGAAACTGACACTTTCTAGATCATTTGCTTTTGTGTAAAATATCATGCTTAGAGGATGATGCTTCAAGTGCATATTTCACATGAGAACCATGCAAGCTTCCAGTTCAGCAAAGTTCTTACACATGTGTTTTCTCTAACATTTCAGTCCACTTTGTCAGGGTATCCGATATACATGTCTATGACTATTAATTACTTCAAAGGAAGCCTCGTATCAGTTAAGGCATACTGAAAACAGTGGGATTGCACTTGAATTTATTTGGAAGCGACAAGTTTGTATTTTTCAAGTGTCAGAGCAAAAACCTGTTCCTGCTCCTGAGGGATTTATTAGTTCATGTAGGTGACATAATGTTTGGAACAAGGGAGAAATGACTCCTCTGATTCAACTGGTCACTGGTGACATTTACCTTATATACATTCCAGCTAAGGCCTATGGATAACAGAAGTTCAATTTATACCTGGAAAAACAGATATGAATGTAAAAGTTTATGGAAAATCTATGATAGATCTTCATAATCTGTTCATTACTTCATTTTTTTCTGCAGCTTGTCTAACTGTACAAGACTGTGAATCTTCCAAGTAGAAGTTTCTTGAATCACTCCAAGTACCTATGTTTTCCATGAAAACCAGAAACAAAACTTTCATGACATATTCTTGGCAAAAATACTTTCATCCAGTTCTGTCACACAGGTATGACGGATGAGGGATTGCAGCCCCATTCTACAAATGTCACTGGGGAAAATATCTGTAAACTATTTATTTATGCATTAAATGATAACTTTTATTTCATTTGCAGAATTATTTTTTGTGTTGCCAATGCATGCAGAACTTGGTACATTAGGAGCATAGAATCTGATCATATGCCTCTTCTTCTCTCTTTCCACTGTATTATATATGTTTTATTTATACATTAATATACCCATATTAATTTTGTATGTTCTGTGCAACCACAGGTAGGAACGGCACAGGCTGACTTGTCTTGGTTATTCAATTCACTCTGTATCACAGCTCTGTCCAATGGGGTTTGCCTTCTTTATGACAGTGATAGAAATAATCACACAACTTTTTCATGTCTTCAGTCTTGAATTAAAAAAAGCACGGTCTCCCCTCACTAGAAAAATGGCAATATTAAAGGGTATGCTATCTACATACTGTAATATTTCATATGTCTGTTAGATGCACCAGTTTGCCTATTTCTCATCGTTATGAACAGGATAAACTATGGGCAGCAAAATGCATAATACATCTAGCCATAGACCTAGGTACCCTAAATAGGACCAAGAAGCCTTTGGTGAGGAACTAGATATTCTTGTTAGTTTAGGATTGGTTGGAGCACAGCATACTCCTTAGAACCATCCCAAGCCTGCTCAAAATGATGTCCAGCAATTCTGTGTCCCCAAAAGGATATTTCTTTGGCCATGGTTCACTGGAGTACAAAAAAATGCAAACCAAACCAAATAAACCCTGTAACTGAAATGGTTTTAATAGATTAGGCGTTCAGTTACATTAGCTGCTTGTAACTAAAGATTTCACCAAACAGAAACAGAAGTTCAGGCATTTCAGAAGTTGGACTGGATTAATCTCAAAAGCCGGTATATGTTTTACACATGGAACGTGAAGAATGTCAACAATTTTTCTTCTGTCCGATGTTAAATAAATACCGATTTCCCCCTAATTTACTGGTCACCAAAACCTACTGAGTAGTAAATAAAAGGGGAAAAAATATGCTAGGAAGACACCGCGCATTCTTCAGACACCAGTGATGAACATTTCCAGGGCAAATCTGTTGCCATAGCCTGAAAATTCTCATCAGACAACAATGACATGCTGTATATGAACAGGCTTCTGAGTGTCCAAAATGATTGAGAAAATTAAATAACTTCCTATTTTGGTTAGAAGTACATTACAATACAAAAATTAACTATAGCCATTACCTTGAAATGTGCTCACGTGAAAAATGTTAAGTCTTCTGTTTTACACGACAAAAGCAAAATTTAGCTAGTGGATCACTAAAACTTTAAAAACTGCAGCTTCCCCAACACACCTACTTCTGTTCTAGCCATCCTTACTTACACAAGTATTTCTTGACATATTACAAACAAAAGAATAAAATAGTTCTAGGACTACATGTTGGTAAATTCTTGTAAGATGTTGATTCTCCTGATTCCGAGTGCAATTCGACTGCTCTCAGTGAAGTTCCTCTCAAATTGTACAGGTAAAAGAAGACTGTTACTGTTATTTTTCTTGTGTATGATTTATAAAACACATGCACGCCTTTTGCGTCCTTCCTTTCCAGTGCATATTGTTAAACTCTATTACAATGAAATAATAAAATTTTATGTATCTGCTTTAAGATATCCCTACATCCACATTTTGAAATGAATGTTGCGAATTTTCCTTTTGTCCACTTCTCCCCTTTTTTGCATCCCAAACATTAAGTCACGTCCAACATATCCTATTTATTTTTTTCTTGTTTCAAAAGTAAACTTACTGAGGCAGAAAACTTGTACAGAAAGGCACTCAGAACACTGGGTATACTATCAATGGAATGACAACAATGAAAAACAAGTCTGAAATATCTACTACTACATAATCCAGAGTAATCTGAACGCAAGGGTGCTGGAAAGTATTTTCTTCTTTTTATGTTAAGAGTATTCAGTAACAGATTTTGTCACCCAGTCCTATGAGCCATGTATTCAAGCAGCACCGCTGACTTCAGTTTGTCCATGAAGATGGCCCTGACTGTAAATAAGAGTATTGGCATCTGATCTCAACAAGTAGAGAATGTGACTCTCCATTAGAGATGGTTCATTTTCCTCTTACAAAAGATAATTCAAAATTAATCAATTTCAGTAGGGAAAATTGTAATCTAGTTTGCGTTATTAGCAAGTTTGCTGAGAAACAAAGGCAACAAAAATATGCCACTAATGAAACTTTTAGATCTTCAAATGTACTTCTTCAATTCCTTGTCATTATTTTAACACACAGTAGCAGTGAGAGTTGGTCTGTCAGGATAAACATTGTCACTTAGTAAGAATGCATAGAGAGCCACTTTATTTATATAGAAAGCTCATTGCTACATCAAAGAAGGTACGTGACATTGTGGCCCTGTAGAATCAAAATGTTCAACATATTTTCTACCTATTGTAGCATGTTTTCCTCTAAGGCTATTAAAGCACCAAAGAACTCCTGCATATAGTCCAAAAAAAAGGAAGATCAGAGAAATTTCTCACAGAACATAGCTAGCATATGAATGAATTATCAGGAGCAGTAAAAGGATATACTAAAATTGCAAAGATTGTCCACCAGGTGGCATGTGAGCCATATAGTCTTATGAGTAGCAATACTGTAAATGCACATAATTTTGTCTTGCGCAAGACAGTGAACCTATCTGATTGGTCTGGGGCCAAATAAACATCTATAATTATCCAGAGTAATTCACAAGCAGTATTTATTTTTCTGGTAAGGACTACTTTCATTAGTTAAGCTTCCTAAAAGTGTTCAACTGTTCAACAACAGTCAAGCTCCTTACCAAACTATTGGCCATTATGGTTTGAGCATTAAATTTCACTTAAATGTTTTTTTCCTTTGTGATAATTTCCATTCTTGGCAGTATTGTATCCATCAGAGCTTTTACAGTTGAATAAATAGAGTTGTAAGGACAGAGAGGCAAATACAGAGACAGACAGTCAAAGCACAGAAAGCAAAGCTTCCTAAGTGCTCCATAGCTCAGATCATAACTGGTTATAAACTGACAATCACAAATTGGTAGAAGATATTCCTGGCTTTACCTACTCCAATCAAGATGGAAAGAACTAATACCTTCTCACAGTCATGATTATATCTCAGAGTCATAATTGCATAGGTATGTAGTTGCATACACTGTTCTCTGAAGAACTGTAGCCATTAAAAACAACATGAGAAAATCTTCAGGTAATTATTGCTTTCTAATACAGTTTACCAATGGGAAGGAAAGAGAAGAGCCAGAACTGTGCCCGTAGGCATTTTTCCATAGGCTGCCAGAAGTATTTCGAAGGCATTCAAGAAGTTCATTACTACAATAGTAGTCTTCAACCCTCCCCAGTATTGCAGAGAGTTTCTATGTATATTCTGCAAATTTCCAGTGGGTAAGTTAGCGGTTTACTGTCTTTGGCTTTGAGATGAGGGCAAGTTGTTTCACTTGCCACACTTGAGCTTCTTCATCAACAAAATCATTTGGGATTCTTATTACCCTCCATTGTGAAACTCTGAACTCAGTGCTAAGCAGTTCAAGTAAGTAGTACTATGATTAGTCCAGATAGAGCAATATTTTCTATGGGTTAAATACTGCCAATTAGCCAATTACCTTTTAGAAAGTTCTCTATCCTGTATATTTAGACAGATCTTGTTTCTGTCATACTAGAAACTCATCAGCCCAAGCAGGGTAATGAAGCTAAATATACAGCTGGAGATGGAGTAACATCATTACTATTTATCATTTTTATTTTACTGTATTCTAGGTATACCTAATAAGCACAAGAAATGTAGATAACATTTTATAAATGACAGTATTATAATTATGATTAATAAGCCTGAAGATTTATTATTATTATTATTGTATATGTATTTCTGCCTTTGCATTATTCAGCTGTGGAAAATCTTAGCCCCAGGTACTGCTGACATGGTATTCTCCCCTGTCATCTCTGTACTTCCCACTATCTTTTTCATTATTTCTGTTGCTTTTGTTTTTTTTCTGTCTGCTTCCAAGTTATTTCTGTAAACTTCCATGTCAGAAATCTGCACTGTTATTGTATTCTTTAACATATGTATGAAAGAATCTCTGCGAAAGACATCTTCTCACTGATATTAATGTTCACCCAACTAAGAAATCTCATTGTTCTTTATCAATTCTCTACAAAACAGTTTCAAGACACTACTGGTAATAAAAAATTAACAGATATCATAGGCTGATATTTCAGCAATCAAATTCATGCAAAGTTTCTGTTTTTTTCCAAGGAAAACCAGTGAGTGGATTTTCTGAAATTATAAAGTCTGAAATAAATAACAGAAAATAACCACTAACACTGCAGAACACGAGAAATCGTGGTTTTGCACTATGACTGTTGCAGCAATTGTTTAGATAGCCAAGACAACCATGGCCTCACTCTGCTGCATAAAACATTGCGTAACTGACAATTATATCCCCCCCCCCAACAAAGGGCATTAACATCCCATTTGAAATCTTAGAGCCTACTTGAAAATCAGTCTTGCATTCTCTATTTCCCTTAGCTCAAATAATATAATGAAACCTAATCTTCAGTTACAAGAATGAGTGAGGGAAAAGAAAGATCCCCAGTTTTCTACAGTGATTCAACCCTTCACAAAATGTTACTCAGGCTTGATTCTTGCTTTTGTCTCTTTAAAGTTAAGCAAGGTTAGTAAATATCCTTGAAAAAAAAAATATGAGTGCTTCCTCATTTCTTGTTGAGTCTCACTTCCTTCTTCCACACTTCTGTTGCCTCCTGTTTTAGCGTATGATGAAAACAACATTAAAAAAATACATAAACTTACTGATTTACTTGGGGTCACTGATAAGTACTATAACTAGGCAATATTATACCATTGACACTTCAAAGCTGACTGTTGGCTGTTCTCAGCTGCTCTTCTCTCTTTACAAGAGAAAATCATCCAGATCAACTCTTCCTAATGCGAGTAAGTTAAAAATATATGCAACCAAAATAGGAAGTCCAGTTAGTTTTCAAAAATGACTAGACATGTTCTCCTTCAATCTATATGAGTGAAAATGATACCTTGAAAACTGTGACTCTACTCTTGCTGTTGTTTCCATCATTTGTAAACTGGCTACATTAGCTGCCCCTCAGGAATAAGGGTTATGGGCTCTTTTGGAAATACCAAGTACTGAATTTCAGTCTTACTGAGAAGACTAATGCTTCTCACATTATTTCAAAAGAATAAAAAAAAATAACACACTGATTCATTTTCTTCTCAGGGGAAAGCAGGTGTTACTTTAAAAACACAAAAACAAAAAAGAAAAGCTGCAGCAAAACACAAGCAGAACTCTGATTGCCAGCACAGTTCTACCTTTTTTTTTTCACTCTCTTCTTAATGCGGCCTGCCAAGAGCACGATGTTGAGATGTTGCAGATTCCAAGGAAGAACACTTTTGCTTGGGTCCCCAGAACATGCAATGTTCCTGAACTCTCAAAAATAGGGAAAAGGAAAATCTTTGAGTTTACTCTACACTAGGGATACTTTATGGAAAGAGATCTCTATTACTGAAGTTAGAAGTTTACAAAAGCACAGAAGGCAGTCAGGAGTCCCAATGCTTCTGATTATCAAAAGAATGACAGGGTGGTTGTTGTTTTTTTTTTTTTTAAAACACAAACATAAATCATAACTTTTTTCTCAGCTACAGAAGGAAAAAAAATAATGGGAGAAGAGGAGGATGTTAAGCAGGAGTTACAGCTGATGGAATTCCAAGAGGGCTACACAAACTTAGTAATTTCAAACTTTCAAACACAACTCTCTCACACTCCAAGTTGGGCACACCATGCCTAGGGTGGGCCAGATGGATTTTCTAATGAACTGCATATGTAGTAAGGTAAAAAATAGCTATGTGCTGAGATGATGTTGAAGCCAAAACACGAAATTTTACATTGGATGCAATCACAAAACACCCTAATAATCAACATTAAAGAAAAGGAATTTACTGTGATTCCAAATGAATTAAAAAGAAGCCAGAAAAGAAACAAAGGCAGTTTTGTGTCAAGATGAGAACAATCTACCCAACAGAATGAAAATAAGCTTGACATGCAGCTCTGGACGTTCTAAACATGAATGTGATGGTCATATGGGCACACCACCTCCTCCTCCGCCTCTTTTTTCCCACTCTATAAAGTGTTTTCTACAGTCCAATTTCAAGATGATTTCAGGGGCTAGTGTACACTGGAAATGCCAGACAGATAACTATGATCCGTATTTCGCTTTCTTGCTTTTTGAATTCATCTGGAAAAGGAGTAATTATTTTCCACGTGTGTGTGGCATACTCTGTGCGTGATACACATGATCTCTTCCAGATGTCCATAGGAAACTGCTGGCCTGGTGCCTCTGAAGGCTAAACTATAACACATCCCAGCTGTGGGCAAACAAATGGCTTTGGCACTTAACAAAAGGGCTTCCTTTGACGGAAAATTTATTATTGTCTTTTCTGTTAAGCACAACAAAAAGTTATAATGAGGAGGAATGAACAAAATATTAATTAGAAAATGCTGCATTGATATAACACATTCAAAGGAAATATTCAACAGTAACAATCTTTTCATCTGGTTATGAAAAAATCTATTAGTTCTTAATATGAAACAGAGAAGGAAAATAATGTCATTCTTATTAAAAAAAAATTAAAGCAGATGACACATTGGTCAAATCCTGAAAAGTGAGGGGAAATTGTCTGTAATTTCCTCCCAAATGCCCCAAAGTCATCATGAATTAGTGATACAGTTCTGCCCTAGCTTTGGCATGGGAGTTGTGGAGATGGATTCTTAGATAGCACAACTCTTAGCTGAGTTGTCCTCCACACTGCAAGTTTCTCCTTCCTTAAAATGGGAAAGGTTCTCAACTAGTGCCTACAGGATAACCCTCTAAGAGGATTCACAGCACTGAAAGCTAGTTCCTGCCTGCAGGAGAGGAGTAGAAAGCCTAGAAAGCTTGTTTCTTTCCTTTTCCATGAGTAGAACAAAGGCATCTGGAATAAGTCCAGCTCTTCTCTGGATGAGATGTACTTGTCCAGTGAACAGTTCATGCAAAGCCTTCTATACCAAATACCAAAGGCCAAATACCAAAACTATTTTGAGGAACTTAGAATGGAACAATCAATCAAACATGGATGATTGTATACTGTAGCCAGGTACCACCTTTTTGCAACATGGGATCAATTTAAACATGAGAAGAGAGTTCTGTTAATGGAGTTCTGTTAATGACTCTAAATTCTGTATATATGTAAAAACCATGCATATGGTCTTTCTTTTATGAACATATTCAGCAGAATTCAATGCATATCTAAGCATTAAGTTCAGCCTGTATGTTCGTCTTTTGGAGAATCAGGACTATAGCTTTCTAAATCTCAGTAAGAAAATATGGCAAGAAATTGTTTATTGAAACATACAGGGGACTAGAGAGTAAATTCAATAGATTTAATTAAAAAAATCTAACAAAGATTCATGTGTAGAATTTTCATATGGACTGCTTAAATAAGTAGAATGAACAAAACTTGGCAAAGGTAATGAAAATGTAAATCAGTTATCATATATTCTGGAAATATAAAGAGATATACTTTGATACTTACCAGAAGTTAGAGAAAAGAGTTAACCACCACAAAGTGGCACATGGTTAAGGAGATAGCTTATGAAAGTAAATAGTTTCTTAAAAGAAAGCCTTGCAGAAACACTGTAGAGAGAGCTGGAGGCGAAAATGGCACATTTCTGGTGTCACTCTTAAAATAGCTAAACCAGCTTAATTAGTGATGCACAGTAATTACTGTTTAAAGAGTGACATTATATTGTCTGCAATATACATTAGTAAATTGCAGGGAATATTAAATGACAGTAATTGCATCTTAAATACAATATATACTTTTTGAGTATTTTAATTCCAGATGTTATGCTATGGAATAGAATGGAATGGAATGGAATGGAATGGAATGGAATGGAACAGAATCCTGGAAATATCTTCGAGAAAGATACCAAGGATGAAGGCTAAAGTAGGAAAAGAGTGCAGGGAAATATATGGTCAAGAAGACACAACAATTCAATCCTTTCCAAGAGGACGATCTCACCACAAACAGGGTAGTAGCAAATGTCCCTTGGTGCATTGGCAAGGAATGTTGAGGAAATCCTGCGTGCTGCCTACATCCCTGCAAAGTTCATGCAGAGGGAACCAAAAGCCTTTCTTTCACCTCTGGCATCCCCATAACCAAATGAATGTATACAGTATAAATGCTCTTATTTACATAGTCTGAACTTACAGATGAATTTTGGCACCAACGTACAAAATAACAAGAATAGTACCTTCCTTACTCTCTCAGGACCCCAAATACTAAATCCTAAAGGAAAAGTTGACTTTCCAGGGGGTTAGATAAGATCTGAACACCTTCCCACAAAGTGAGGTGGGCAAATAACTCTCAGAAAGGTTAAAATCACAAATGAGCTGTGAAAGTGTTACCCAAGGCCTGAAGCGTGTTTTCTAACCCATATAAACACGGCCAATGGGTGTGTTTAACAGAGGAGCTGTGCATCTTGGTTTCAGAGGGACAAGGGGATGTGACGACGATAGCAGCAATGGGCTATTTTCACAGTTTGGAAAAGCCATCGTTTGCCTGGCGGTGCTTTGGGCACGGTCTGAAAATGATCCTCCCAGCGCAGGATAAAAGGGAGCATCCTCCCGTGTCCTGCTACCAGGGATGGCCTGGGGGCAGCCCGAAGACATCCAAGAAGTCCTTGAGGATCCCGAAGAGTTACTTGGAGGGGGATGAGGGAGGAAGATGGAAGGCTGGACGAGGCTGCTGGAGGTTCTCTGCTGCAAGGCCACCTCCTGGCGGGGCCACATTTAAGCTTATCTGAGGGACGGAAATCCTTTTCAGCTGGATAGCTGTGGCCAGACCAAGAAAATGCCTTCTTGAGGAGCACTGCAGAGATTGCCATACTCATCCCATGAGGAGCCAGGGGCAGCAGCTGTAAGAAATGGGATGCAGAGACGTTGCCAGGGGTCCCAGTGCTTTGGGGCACCCATTGGTGTCCTGCCAGGCACGGTAAGGATTCTTGTCCTGAAGGTCGACCAGGTTGGGGGCCTTTGCCCACTCTCGGAAGCCACTGAGATTGCTTCAGGTTGAGGGAGAATAGGGCTTGGGAATCTCCTGAGAGGCATGACCAGCCTGTGGGATGAGGATGCAGGTCTTGCTCACATGCTCAGGGAATAGCCGATTGCCAGCGTTGGGGTCAGGAGGGAATTTTTCCCCAGGGCAGACTGGCACTGCTCCTGGGGTTTTTTTTTGCCTTCCTCCGCAGCATTGAGCAGGGCCCCTTGCCAGGGTTCCTTTGGACCATTTTGGCCAGGAGGCTGCTGCTCCTGCTCCACTCCTGCTCCTGCTCCTGCCTCCTGCTCCTGCTCCTCCTCCTACTCCAGGGTGGCTCCGGTGGGTTGCTTCTTGTTCTCTGTAGCATTGAGCACAGCTCCTTGTCAGGGCTCCTTTGAGTCCTTCCGGCTCCGTTCTTGCCTGCTGCTCTGGCACCTCCAAGGCACCACTCATGCCCTGGCTCTCTCGGGCTCTCTTGCCCACTGCAAGTTTGGAGCAGGAACGAGCTCTGCTCTTCCCTTGACTCCATTTCCCCAGGTGTTCTTGCTTGGGCAAAACAGTCTGTGCTTGGAAGGGCTCTAGGCTTGATGCACCATCCGGAGCTGCCACTTTTCAGCTCTCCCTGCTTTCAATACAAGCTCAGGGCAGGCACAAGAGTGCTTTTCATGCACCACTGGCCAAGAAGCACAGTGGCGTAGCAAGTTTTAGAAGGCAAAAAGTGTGCTTATCATCAATCAAGCTCTGCCTAGGGGTGGATGAAGAATATATTGAGAACTTATGGGTAAGAATTAAGGGGCAGGCTAATATGGGAGACACTGTTGTGGGTGTTTTCTGCAGACTACCAGGTCAGGAAGAGGAAGTTGATGAGGCCTTCTACAGACAGTTGGAAATAACCTCACAATCACAGGCCCTGGTTCTCATGGGGGACTTCAACTACCCTGACATTTGCTGCAAAGACAACACAGACAGGCACACACAGTCCTGGAGATTTCTGCAGAACATTGATGATAACTTCTTGATGCAGATGGTGGAGGAACCAACGAGGAGAGGTGCATTGCTGCTCCTTGTGCTGACAAATAAAGATGGACTAGCTGGGGATGTGAAGGTTGGGAACCTTGGCTGCAGTGACCATGAGATGGTGGAGTTCAGGATCCTGCATGGAAGAAGCAGGGCAAAAAGTAGAATTACAACCCTAGACTTTGGGAGAGCTGACTTTGGCCTATTCAAAGACCTACTTGGAGGAATCCCATGGGCTAAGGCTCTAGAAGGAAGGGGAGTGCAAGACACCTGGTCAATATTTAGGCACCAGTTCCTCCAAGCTCAAGATTGGTGCATCCCTAGGAACAAGAAATCAGGCACAGGAGGCAGGAAACCTGCATGGATGAGCAGGGAGCTTCTGAAAAAACTCAGAGAGAAAAAGGAAGTTTACAGAATGTGGAAAAAGGGACTGGCCACTTGGAAGATATACAGGAACGTTGTCAGAGACTGCAGGGATTCAACGAGGAAGGCTAGGACCCACTTGGAATTGAACCTGGCAAGAGATGTCAAGGACAATAAGAAGGGATTCTTCAAGTACATCAACAGAAAAAGGAAGACTAGGGAAAATGTGGGCCCATTGCTGAATGAGGTATGTACCCTGCTGACAGAGAATGCAGAGAAGGCGGAGTTACTGAATGCCGCCTTTGCGTCAGTCTTTACTGCTAAGGCTGGTCCTCAGGAATCCCAGACCCTGGAGGTGGCAAAGAGAGCCTGGAGCAACAAGGACTCTCCCTCGGTCAAGGAGGATCAGGTTAGAGATCATTTAGGCAAACCTGACACCCACAAATCCATGGGCCCTGATGGGATGCACCTGCGAGTGCTGAGGGAGCTCACACATGTTATTGTGAAGCTGCTCTCCATTATCTTTGAAAGGTCATGGAGAACAGCAAAGGTGCCTGAGGACTGGAGGAAAGCTAATGTCATGCCAGTCTTCAAAAAGGGCAAGAAAGAAGACCTGGGAAACTACAGGCCTCCCCTCCATCCCTGGAAAGGTGATGAAACAGCTCATCCTGGATGTCATCTCTAAGCATGTAAAGGAAAAGATGATTAACCAACCATCCTGTGCTCACTGCAACCAAGACAGAAACCTACAACTGCAACTCACACAAGTCCTTCTCTATTCAAAAAAAACAGGTCTAGGAGGGCATCTTTCCTAGCTGGCTCAGTGAGTACTTGTGACAAGAAATTATCTTCCACAAACTTCAGGAATTATAGAACACCTATTCATAGCAGTATGGAAGTATGAGTTAATTCAATCCTGTGTTTAAATTATTTATAATGGCATATATTATTAACTCCAAAACTTATCAGGTGACACATTGTGAGGTGGATCATCTGCTCTCCCAAATTGTTTTTCCAATCTACACAAATAAAATAGTCTTCCTTGAAAATATCCTATCAGGTTCAGCAGAAAATATTTAATGCAGATTTGAATTTCACTACTACTTTCTGTTGATCTGCTTTCCACTGAATTTTCCATTCATCAGCTGTTCATACAGCTCCTTCCAATGGGAAGAAAGAATTATTACATATGAAGGGACTTCAAAAGCATCTGAACTTTTAAAGGTCTCATTCTATGTGTCCCATCATAAGTTGCCTCTTCACTGTCCCTGGTATCCCTCTATGCTTTCTTGTCCAAAATCCCCATGGCCAGGGTAAGGGTGTAAAAAGAAGACACCTAGGAACACTTGTTTAAGATTTACCTATAAAAATTACTTTTACTTTTCAAAATCTGACCAGCCTTACAACCCTGTCCAGATGAGAAGCAAACTCTGTATAGTGAACTGAAGTCTACTAGCAATAGGTTTGTTTTCTCAGTTATCCTCTGAGGGGTCTTACCAGTAAACTCTAGGAGTCTAGTGCTCCTTAAATGAAATGCTGAAAGCTACTGCCCTACAGCCTCCTCAGAACAAGATATTCTCTCAGGAGCTTGGGGACTAAGGTTAGTTTTATTTTAGAGCATGATTTTGGACTTGTATTTCTTTCTTCCAATGAAGTCAAAAACTGGAGTAAAAATGAAGGGATAGCTAGCTAATACAGAGTCAGACTGTGAAACTGGTTGCTGCTGGGTTGATTTGGCCCCTCTGTGAATCTTTCTCCTCCAGAAGCATGCTGGTAGGGAGCTGCTCTCTTACATCTGCTCCACGCAGACACCTTTTAGTTAGTCCCCGCTTTGAAACTGTCTTTGCAGGCACAGTAAGAATAGCAAGCCCTCCCCATGGACTGGCTGCTTAGATCTTCAGCTATGAAACTTCTTCTTCCATCCCACATCCCACTGTGTTTATGCCTGGATTTAGGGCATTTACCTTGTTTTGGGAGCAGCTTCTCTTCTGCTCACAAATGGACCAGAGAACTACCTGCTCAGAATAAGCGCAACATGAGACTGACTGTTAAAAGGGAAACGTATTTCACCAGCAGACATTACTTGAAGGGCACACAGAAGGTAACAATTGTTAACTAGGGAATGCATTCAAGATGAGAACCGAAGCTGTGTCAATAATTGATTTTGCAGTTTAATAGCCAAAACCAAACGCTTTCCCAAGTTCATGTCCACTCTCTCACTGATTCAGAAAGAGAATTTTAACAGAAGTCTCTCATCTTCCAGAAGAATACTTTAGTCATCTTATGGGCTATGCAGTATTCGTAAGTATTATTTACTCTCCTGTTTCTGCTCCTCCATTCTGCAGAAAACAGATAAATATTCACTCAAGCAGAGAGAAGATGTAGGTGTTCATGAGAAATCTGCATGGCACTCCCTGAATACTGTGTTAGGGTCTCATGTAAATCGTACACACAGAGAAGCAGAAAAAGGCAACTGCAAATTGCTCTATTTGCTATTAAAGTTTATATAAAAAGTAAGATGATCTGTTTTGCACTACCCTCATAATAGTTCCATTTTTACTATAAGAATAAAATGCGAGGGGGGGAGGGATGACTTTCTTCACTATTTCTGTCATTTTAATTTCCTTATCCCACAGAGCCGTATTTCACACTTTCCCTGCTCACACTATGTTGTACATTTATGCATAACGTGTCACAAGGTCTTTATTTGACTTTTTATTCCTCCAACCACATTTTTAATGTTAAAAGGGGTTTTTCTTTGTCAAGGCTAGCAAAAAAATTCCAACTTTAAGATCCTAATCCAACTCATTCTAGAAATTGAAGACAAAGGAGAAGCAGCAAAGAGAATGGAAGTGATTTTTTAACTGACCAGAAACAAGGTTAAGTGTTTGAATACTGTGGTCCTTACCCAAGATTTATCAGTTTGGCTCCATCAGCTTTCGTAGAGCTAGGTCACTTTACACTAGCCGACTGTACAACCTAAATAACATTAATAGTCCTTTTTAATGTTTCTAAAGTTCTTGGAGAGTCATGCCTTGAACCAAGGTGTGGACAGTCACCTTTCAGATTTTTCATTTTAGGAGAAGGGGAAGGAATAATATGTAATGCAAATAATGGTTATAATTCTTATTTATAGTTGGAAATAGATTTCATTGCTGACTATGAAGTGGTTAATGTTGAGCTGAGATATTGTACTATGCTTGTATACTTCATTGAAACTATCAGTAGTACATAAGACCTATTGATATGGTTAGAATTATTCATAGAAGTAAAAAAGCAATTTCAAAATTTTAGCAAGGAAAGGATTACCACAGATGTAAGAATCCTGAGACTAACACTGACTTCACTGCTTGACAGAAGAAGAAACTGCCTTAGGCAGATTCATGTAATTTAACTCAGCACATCCATTATCTATAAAAGAGTTTGATCTTGATATTGGTGAATGAAATTTGCAACATTTACACTACTCAGCAACTAAAAAAAGCAATCTGTTATCATGCTTTTACTAACTGTCAGACACTCCCTTGCTCAATAAAAATATGATCAAGTTGATTTATTAAAGTACCCGCCAAAACAAAATCCAAAGAAAATCTAAAAACTTAAAGAAATTATTAGCATTTGCCCAAGAATAATTTTAAAACTAGCACAATGAATTCTTGGAACTTGCAAATCTAGCTTAATTAATGCAAAAGCTATCAAATACTGCTATGTAAAGAAAATACAAACTATGAAGTCTAGTACAAGATCTCGAATAACAGGAACTAATTTTGAAATGGTAATACTGAACTCAACACATTAGAGATACTCAGCCTAAATATATATTTCTTGCATTTAATTTTGCAAAAAACCAAACTTGTAGTTTACTAAATATTTTAAGAAATCCAGTCTTGGTCCTTAGGCACTGCAGGATATTTTGAAAACCAGGTCACAATTTTCAAATATAGACGCCCAAATATAGAGATTTATATCTAAACTTAGGCTCACAGATAAATTATATTTTTAATGCTGATATTTTCTTCCATTTCAACAGAGTTGGCAAATCAGTTCAGCTCTTAAAAATCAAGTTATTTAGTTTATATTTTTTAAATATGAAGAGATGCTCTCATCCTTGCAGATACTAATAGGTAGCAGATTCTGAGGTATTTTAATCCAGATCCATCTGACCTTAATAAAAATTAAGAAACTACAGGATCTTAACTCCCTTCCTGTTTTCCTGAACAGCAATTCTGTGATAGTTTTACAGCAGCTACCTGAAACTGTATTTGGACTTTAATTCACCTCACAGATTCTGCATAGCTTAAGGGCTCCTTTTTGCAGGACCTGAATCCAAAGACAACAGAAGTCAACAGAAATCTTCTCCTTCACTTTAACAGACATGAATTCATAAAAGTCTGTATTTTTTTTCCTTTTTACTATTTTGCCTAGTATCAAAGTTTTTTTTACTGTAATCATTTATAACACTAATAAATTTAGTAAACACTGTACAGTCTCCACACTATGTTGAGGCAGTCTATATGACAAATGCATTATCGAAACAAACATTTTCATAAATAAGAATTACCAGGTTTTATGAAATTATGAGTCACACTGCTATTACTGTTAATTACAAATGTTCAGAGAAAAGGTGCAAAAATATATTATATTGTAATTATTATATATGGTATCTTTAAAGGTAATAAAAATTAAACTTATGCATCTTGTTTGTTTGTCTGATAAAACTGCTGATAATTAAAAAGGACACGAGAGAAGCTGAATAGTCAAAACATGCCTCTGTGCTCCAATAACCACTAAACAGTAAGGCTGTGGTGGTGTAGGCTTCCCTTGAACATGTCAAATAACCTGCATACATCTCCAAGGAGAACTGTGGACTATTGGCTATAACCATAAGTCATCTGTTACAAACACACAACATACTCTATTGAAATACTGTGAAAAATACAGCACAAGATGAAGTTTTGTAAATTACTTGACTTCAGATTTTGAGGGCGTAACTGTAATGAATTGTAATTGAGTTGTAGTGCTAGAGAGAAAGTGGTAATTTAGATTTTGTTGAACCCTGATGAGCACACCCATTTAGGTAGCCCATTTCACTAACTTCACTATCTTTTGATGGAAATCCATGGTCCTACACTCATACGCTAGATTTTGTATTTGCAGGCCGTCCTTCCTCCCAGCTGTAATAACATGGTAGGCCTGCTTGTACCCAGAACCCCTAGACAGCCTTCCCCTTGGAAGGTGACAGATTAAATTCTCCAAAATCAGCTTCTACAAAACAATTGTATTGCTCACTCATGCAAGGATATGTCGTTAGAGGAAAAAAGATTAAAACCAACAAAGTCAGTGCATGTCCCGGTTCACCTAAACATCACCCTTGCCTTGTAAGTTTTAGCATGCCACCTTTATTAGTACTCATTCCTGTTCACAGTGGCCAAAACCTCTAACTCTCTTTGTATCTGAAAATTGGTTTAAAGCTGGACAAAATCCTCCAATGGTCTTTAAAAGCTAAAAACTTCTGCCAAGGCCTTTATACAATCCGCACCTGTAGCAACTGCACGTCACACAGGAAGCCCAGTTCTGCCACAAGTTGAGGGCAATGGAATAATACGTGTTAATCAAATCCAGACCAGATAGTGATTTTCTCTCTCTCTCCTTCCCCTATTTAAGACTCCCAAATTGCATTTCAGGTACTGCTGGTAAGACTGTCAGCAGTTTCACATTTAGAAGAAAAGATGTCTGCTCAAAAGCAAGACATTCTGCCGTGTGTTCGCTATAAAAATCAGTTGCTAAAAATGATGCTGCAGATAAGAAACATTAAGAATGACTCCACTATGCAATTACAGCTTCTCTTGTGTAATGTTTCTTCCAAAAAGACCAGAGAAATCAGTATTTCTCATAGCAAGAGACATTTCTTTTCCCCTTTTTATTATTTTGTCCCAGAAACCTGTAACATATTCATACTCCGATGGTAATATTGCAGTTTATGGGCCTGATTATTACCTCAGCTGTGTTTTCCATGGACTGCAACCTGTAGGAAGGTGAGAAAGCTCTTGGGTCATTAGCTAGCTGGACATTTAATGCGTCAGAGGGCATGGGCACCAGACACACAATGGAGAAGGGCAGGTTAGGTTCGGGGACAGGACACAGGTTCCTATGATAATGCTTGTAACTGGGTACAAGGGATAGAGCACACTTATCAGTGCGCATTGTATTTCTTCTTTCTATCTTCACAGTTGTGACCTGGCTTTGAAATAGAGTATCGTGTTTTTCAGAGAGATAGGGTGTACCACATAGCCACATCTGAGAGAAAAAGCAAAAAAAATAAAGGCTACCAGATAAATGATAGATGAGTACTCTCAGACAGAATTGACCAAAAATTTTTTGACAAAACACATCTCTTGGGAGTGGATGAGGAATTCCCACTTGTCAAAGTGAAAAAAGTTTCACAGAAATACACTTATTTTGAGGAGAATTTTATCAGTCCAGAACGAAACGTCTAGTCCAAATGAGAGAAAGAGACTCTTACCAAGAATTCAGAGTTTGTGATATTTGTCGTGGTGGTGTAGATCAGTACATGCATGTGGAGAGGTTACACAGGGCAGCAGTTTATAGGGTAAAGGGGCCACTAACTGCTGCTCTTGCTAAAAAGGGCTGCCCATGTCAAAAAAGAAGGAGCAGGGTGGGCTGTGCTGACCAAGCACACAATTGAGCCACAACGTCTTGCATTTCTTGTGCCTACCTTGGAAATTCCCTCTTTTTATGAATGAATATGTGCGTGCTCTGTCAGGAGAAATAACCTCTTGGACTCTCAAGGCTGGTTTAGCACAGGTTCACGGATCGTGAACCTAATACAAGGTAGTCAGTTAAAAAGTCACTATTGCTTTTAGCAAAGCAAGCTGGGAACCTAGAACAACGGCAAGACGTTCGCTACTGAAAGCACATCTTTCATTGCTAGCGATACACATCACACTTTAAACTGCTGGGCTAGACAAGGCCTGCACACTGCATATACAAGAAGATAGAAACAAGCAGGATTGCTACAAAACTGAGTAAAACGGTGAAATACTCCTATTATTCCAGCAACGCTGTAAAGACTAGCAGCTGCAATACATTCCTCTAAAACAACCAAACCAAATGTATTATTCTCTACACGCTACCAACCAGAAATACAGTAATATCAGGTTTTCCAAGGATATACAGAAGTAAATATTCCCAATTTTTTTTTATTCTGTTCAAGCAGAAATATCACAGCAATGAAAGTGCCCATGTAGGGATAGCTTAATTAGTACTTTCAGTTCTCAGAAAAGAGAGAACTAGTAACTCAAATCAATAAATTTTCAATTAGTTGTTACTACTGTGCAACAAAGAATAAATTTGTGCACATTTACAAGGTGAGGTGAATTTCTGAGACTTATCTTTCAAATGAAGTACTTTTTTCGATCAAAAGCATCTCATAACTGCTGTTTGCAGCTTTTATCTCACTGCTGCTGTACATCACTTTATCTGCTGGAAAAGCTTGCACATTTTGCACAGCAATATGGAAGAACTGAAATACAAAACATATAAAAATCTCATAGTGCTATTGCTCCATTAACGTTTTGTATATTAAGCAGCAACAATACTAGCAATGAAACTTCTATGCTACCATGATGGCAATGGTAGGGAACCTTTTAGTAAGTAAAATCCCAACACATTTTACTGCAGCTTACATTCCCAGAACACAATGTTCTGAGGTGAAAAAGTAAGTATTTCCAGAGGTAGTACTAATGTTGCCATTAGTGGAAAGCCAAGTTATTTCAACATAAAGAAAATATATTTTATAAAAAAAAAAAGACTGATATTTTAAATTCCCTTACAAAAAAGGAAATTTTATTTCCTTGTGACCCACCACCATCAAATGACTGTTGTGTTCCATTCACCAACTTTGATCAAAAAGATGGAACAAGACCATCTCTTTACCAAAGAGGTCATGTGTCTTTAACTCCCTCTGGCTTAAACTGACACTAAAAAAAATAAAAAAGAAAAAGAAAGAAACTTGGTACTTTTTCAAAAGAACTTTCAATCCTTCTTAAAAAAAAGAGAGAATTTTAAGACCAATATTTTCTTTAGTTCATTCCTTGTGCTGTTATCTTGTCCGTGCTAGCAAATCAATAGTTCATTGTTTCTTTTCTATTCCTTAAATCACTTTAAATTGTGAACTCTGTCCTTGTCTAACGTAATACAAGGAGCAGAAGTGCAAAGACTGGTGCTGAGTACATCCCTAACAGGACAGAAGCAGCAAGATATAGGGTGAGAATCGGATTCTCATTTTTGACCCTTATTTTGAAGGACTGTGCATTTCCATGGTGCTCCAGAAAGCAAGCTCCATCTTCATTCACTGAATCATAGAATCATAGAATCATAGAATTGTCAGGGTTGGAAGGGACCTTAAAGATCATCTAGTTCCAACCCCCCTGCCATGGGCAGGGACACCTCCCACTAGATCAGGTTGCTCAGAGCTCCATCCAGCCTGGCCTTGAACACTTCCAGGGATGGGGCTTCCACCACCTCCCTGGGCAACCTGTTCCAGTGTCTCACCACCCTCATGGTGAAGAACTTCTTCCTAACGTCCATTCTGAAACAACCCATCTCAAGTTTTAATCCATTCCCCCTAGTCCTACCATTACCCGACATTCTAAAAAGTCCCTCACCAGCTTTCTTGTAGGCCCCCTTAAGATACTGGTAGGCCACAATAAGGTCTCCTCAGAGCCTTCTTTTCTCCAGACTGAACAACCCCAACTCTCTCAGTCTGTCTTCACAGGAGAGGTGCTCCAGCCCTCTGATCATCCTCGTGGCCCTTCTCTGGACATGCTCCAGCACGTCCATGTCTTTCTTGTAGTAGGGGCTCCAGAACTGGACGCAGTACTCCAGGTGGGATCTCACGACAGTGGAGTAGAGGGAGAGAATCACCTCCCTCGCCCTGCTGGGCATGCTTCTCTTGGTACAGCCCAGGATACGACTGGCTTTCTGGGCTGCAAGTGCACACTGATGGCTCATGTTGAACCTCTCGTCCACCAGTACCCCCAGGTCCTTTTCTTCAGGGCTGCTCTCAAGCCAGTCACTGCCCAGTCTACATCGGTGCTTGGGAATGATGCACTCATGAGTTCCTGAGCTTGCAGCGACATACAAGCCTTGTAAGGGCATAGTCACTATGTTGCTGTCATCAAAGAGACTCTGCAATTCATCTCCTTTACACTTTAGTCTTAATTTATATTTTGAGATACAGTACTTTAACCTTTGGACGGTGGATAATTTCTCCACAAATGATTTAGCCTACTGACCATTTCATATGACTAACCATATATCCTTGTTTGGAAAGCACAGTTTTCATTAAATTTAATTACTTTCCCCTACGGCTTGCATGGGAAAGGTCCATGGTAAAGGTGCAGCTATTAAATAAGTGCAGCTACTAAACAAGGCCAGATGCCATTAAAATCTACATAATAAAGGTGAAGCTACTAAATTAAGGTGATTACTGTTTGAGGGTGTTTCTAAATGAAGACATATGGGTAAGCTTTTGTACCTGCAGTGCATTTTGCTATACATAATGTTTTAAAAATCATATGAGGGGATCAATAAGGTGTTTCCATGTCTTAGCTGTTACAGCACTGTCATGTTAAACCAATTTCTAGAAATATGAAATGTATTGTTTTGAAAGTTTTTTTCCATTAGGAATTCACGAGAACACTTGATTCTGCAAGAAGTTCTGAGGTTTATAATGAATTTCAAAACCTCTACTATATTTCAAAGAAAAAACCTCTTAAAAAAATTACTAAAGATTTGTATATACTGTGTTGTGAATGGCACTCAGAAGGACCCAAGTCTGGGGACTGGCTCATGTCCAATCTTCTCAGGCTGCCACACTCTAGAACAAACTGAATTCCTTCCCTTTCCGTAGCAGCTGGCCTGTATCTTCTCTAAACCATACTTTCTTGCTTGTAGTCATGAGACGTAATTGCGTGTTTGTGGCTTCTCATTTCACAGTACCCAAATAACTGCTCTTGCAGCCCACCACAATAGTGTTCGTAAAGCAAGATGCCACAGCTGTGTGTGACATCTTCTGGAGGGAGGCACAAGCCGTTTGAAGGGAAACATCTCAAAATACAGAGTTTGTTGTAGTCAGGGGACCCAAACATGGCATAATCCATATCCTTAATGGACATGTTTGGGAGATGCCCTGAAGCACAATACTCCGTCATGTCTGATCAGGTATTCTTTTCAAGGGAAGTAATGGAGTTGCTTTAGAAGTAAGTTCAGAAATGAATTAGCACATATGAGAAGTATGCAAGGGTCTGGGAATGGAATAAAGACCAAGCCAAACTGCTTGTTTAGGCACCACCTAAAATGACAGAATATGGCTGTTCTTTGTAGAGCAGAACATTCTCATTATATTGCTCATAAAGAACATTCGCAATATAAAACACAGTTTTGGGGGACTATCACTTTTCTAACTGTCAGCACTGCCCAGAATTATCATTATTTTCCTGAAAGCCTGTGGTACAGACAGTTTAGTTCACTTGACCACTTCCTTCAGATTGTAATGATTTCTACATCTGGATAATGTAATAGAAGTAATAACGTAATATTAAACCATGCTGAAATTCACGGAATTATTCTTGTTGATTTCAGTGGATTTTGAATGACAATTCACAAGTGACCAAGAGGTGACACCAGAGTTTTGAAGACCAGAGGATCTGTCATACAACTACCTACATTTTTTCTAAACCTCACACTTCAAGCACTGATGTCCCAAAGCCACTTTTGCTGTGGTTCACGTTGCATTTGGTGCTGTATTAACACAAGACAAGATGATTTACAGAGGTAGATAGTCTTTGAAACCTGTGGTATTTCACGTGTATTTCATAATCATAAAAATCTCATTAACATAATAATGAAGCATACTTGTTTTATTAATAATATTCTTTTTTTCCTTGATCATATGCAAAGTGTTTTTCACTTGTAGATCTTTGTGGCAAGACCTAGAGTCAGCCAGAGCTCTGAAGAAGTTTATCTAAAATTTTTCTTTATAATCAGCATCCTGAAATATAAGATGCCTTTTAGATCATCTGACTTAATTAGATTATAAACTGGAACACTTTACTTCTTAAATCAAGACAAGTCATTTAAGACAGAATAGATACAAAGATCTCTTCCTTCTCAGTTTCCTTGCTTCCATGTTTCCCTGTAGGACTACAGAAGGTTTCCGAGGTGCAGCAAGCTTTGCATTGACTATTTCTGCCACCTCAGAGGTCTGCCGGTCACTCCCTTCTCTCAACAGTGTCTTCATAGTTGCAGGCTGCCAACGCATTGCTTTGTCTCTGTATCTGCCTGCCCTATGCTGCAACCTATCAAGTCTCTACTCCTGCAAGGGAAAGCTCGTGTCCTCCTCTGCAGCAGCAACCTGCCACCTCCTTCCAGGAGGGTCTACCTCATCTAACCTCTTATCTCCAAGATACCTCATCTAATCTCTTAAAAATAAATAAATAAATAGACAGATATCAAATATAATCTCAACAATTTTCTCCTTTTTTGAGAAAACTGAACTTTAATATAGGACAGTATCTTCCAAAGAATTTATCTGGCAAAAAAAGATGATATTTTTCCTCAGGGCATACTTATATTGTTAAAAAATTGATTGATTTTTGGAAACCAGTTGAAGCTGTTAGTTTCTCAGGATTTTCTGAATTAGGCTATCTATAGCTATCTACAGATGTCTTTCTGGTCCCTTGAGTCAGATGTTTACATTTGAACATTACCAAAATGTCACCTGTCTTCAGGTTGCTTAGCAATTTAAAAGGGAAAGCGAGGAAGGATGAAGCCGGCCCTAGTGAGCTCACTACTGAAGGCTTTTAGTTTCTCTTAACCTGCAGAAATTTCTGCAAATTTAGTGATCCTTAGAAAGCCTGGCTTACACGGCTAGGAGCTATGGCACTTTTGACAGATATCAGGGCAGACTTGCTCCTAGGACCACAAAGAACCCTTGCTGCTTCAATAGTCTGCAAGGGATACAGATAAAACTCTATTCAACAGATAAGACTCTATTCAACTCTGACATGTGCCATACTGAATATATACCAGATTTTCTTAACACCTGTGTACATTTTTGCCATATTAAATATATGTCAGATTTTCCTAACATGTGTGTACATGTGTGTGTATGCACACATTTTAACCTATTGACATTCTACAAGTACTAGGAGGCACAATAAAAGTTTCTATATGTATGCATATTGTGAATAAAATCCCTCACTACTTTCTTAAGTAATTTTTTTTTACTTAACAAAGTTAGGTCAGAATACTCTCAGCTTTAAAAAAAAAAATCATAAAATTGAAAAAAAACCTGCATTATTTCCAATGGCCTCACAAATCAGCCAGGCTATTAAGAATAAGTGAAGTGCTATTAAGTAGAGATTAAACAACCTTACCTTTTCCGGACCAGTAACTCATGTTTTCACTGTACTGCATTAGTTTGGCACTTCAGAAATACAACATTAAAATAATTTGATTGAAATGTATGCCTTTTTTGAGACTTTCTACATTCCTTCCGACTTCAACAAAAATGAAAAACTCAAACATATTATGCCTCTGCCAAGATGTTAATGCTTCTGCCACGTCCAAGAATTCTTTTACTAAAACAATCCACCAAAACCCAAAAAAAGTCCCCAAAGTTTTTAAATGTGAAATGATTGTTAACAGAGCAAATTTAACAGATGAGCTACATTTAAGGAGAAAAGATCCAAGCCCTGTGGGAAACACCAAACATTCATATAATAGAAGGAACAACATAGTTTACAAATAAAATTCATGACGATGTTGATGAGTTTTGGGAATCAGGTCTGAGTACAATGACCCACTAAGTACAATGAAAGCTAAGATCCGATATCCAGTGCATTTATTTCTAATATTTTTCTTTACTCAGCTGGTTTTTCAAACTTACCAGAGCATACTGAGTTGTGCCAACTATGCATGTTTAGTAACAAGATGACCTTCTAGCAACTCATAATGAGTTTAAGGGCAGTTGTAATAAGAATATCAAAGGGAGTTTAAACATCATGTTTATAATCTTTTGGTAAGGCCACAGACTTCATTATCATAATGCTATAGCACAGATCCAAATCAATTTTAGTTATGCTTCTAATGTAATCTCAGGCTTGCAACGAGCCGCTTCAATTATTTTTTCTGCAGTAACCTCATCTAAAACTTTTTTTTTTGTTCCTGCTAGCCTCTTCCCTTTTAACCAAAACAGACACTTCTGCAAGGGGAAGGGAGCCATGGAGCTTGCTGAAGAGCCACCATGTTTCCTCTGGAATTAAAGCACATATGCTTGAGGCAGGGCTGGAGATGACATTAAGCTGCTGTACAAACTCCATCATGAATTTGTTTAGTGTTCTGCTTTTGGGCAGGAGGGATTTTTTTTTGTTTGTCTGTTTGCTTTGGCTTTTTTTAATAGATAGCTACTAAACCTCTGGAAATTAATCCACTTCTTTAATATGGAACCTTCCCTTAAAACTTTACTTAATTTTAGCCAAATTATAATTCATGTGGGCTAGAAGGCAATTTCCTTAACATGGGCTTCACTCCCGGTACAGAAGAGCTTTGTATTTCAAACATGGCAGATGGGACAAACTCTTTTCTGGAGTATCTTTAACCAGCTGATAAGGAGGAAAAAACAAGCGCACTCTCTTTATATGGGGCTACGCTGACAGTTAGAAGTAGTTAATTTTGAAAACATTCTGGATGAATTATTCTTTCCTAGTTTGATGTCTTAAAAAATGCATCTTGTGTTTGTTCTCAGCAGAGCTAAGAATTCAAATCATTCTAGAAGATGTTGAGCAACACTCAGGGTGGAGCGCTGTACATAAGGTAATTCAACTTTCAATTATTGCTATTTATTTGCAAGAAATATGCTTACACAGTAATTTGCTATTGCTTCCGGAACCAACTGAAAAATGGCAGTTGGACAGAAATAGCCAAAGCAGCTCCCCTTGCTAAATGACACAGCATTACCAAAATATGCAGCAACAATCAGGGTTGAGATATGGACCATGTTACACACATCTTACAGTAGTGTATTGGGGTAGTGGCACCACATGCATGGAGTTTATAGGCAAACAAATGCAAACTTCTCCCTTGCCTAGGGCTTTGTTTCAGTTCACCGAACAAAGCAGTACAAAGTAATTACAGTCTTTTTCTTGGAAATTGTTTCAGACCCTCCTTGGAGGTTTCTGCTTCAAAGGCATTCCAAATTATAACAAAAGAAAGTGGGCTATTTGCCCAAAGTTTGAGAAAACTACAGTTAGAAGCACAAATGGGGTCTTTTCAGGTTTCTTCTCATACCAGGAAAAGGAAGCCAGGTTTGTTTGAAGTACTATGTTCAGGAACTACCTTCTTCCCCCAAATTCTGGGGAAAACACAGCTGGAATTTGTCCTGAACCAGCCTTATAGATTACCATTGAGGCAGCTTCATCTCATACTGTTAATCATTTCTTAAACTGAAAAATCAGAAGGAACAGCCTGAAACTTCATAGGCCACAGACCTATTCTGCCTCTCAGCCGTGCTGAAAAGAGCCAAGTCTAAAACAAAGAAAAAGCCAACCAAGGACTGGTTTTCCTCAGATTCTTAGAAGCCCATTGATACTCCCATCGACAGAATTCTTTATGGAAATTACTGTCCATCGAGAATTTGATCTCAATGAGTCATGTAAAGCACTTTCCCCAATATTTTAAACTACACAGTATAAATTAAAAGGTGTTTGTCTCCTCATTCTTTCCAGCCATCATCTCCTCATGGCACAGTAGTATACTGAAAATGAGAAGAGTTCTGAGTATATTCTACGCCATGGGATCATGTTCATCATTCTTGCTCTATTATAATAGAACCTGAGACTAATGTCAAAACTCAAACCCTTAGATAAACAAAAATCAAGCTGGTATTTCTTTTATACTTACAGCTACAGAACATTATTATTCTAGACACCAACATTTAGAGTTTCTGTCTCTGGAGTGATAAGTAAACACAAAGTTGTGGCACCAAGCAAATGATGCATATGCTGAACTGACAGTCCTGCTAACAGTGGGAAGTATGTGATCAGTCTTTCTGGCCGCGATGTCTTCCCTTGCCATCAAGCAGGGTTCCAGATAAGAGAATTCTGAATTTAGCCGGAGACACACATGCAGAGTCTTACTATGGGCTCCTAATCAAAACCTTGCAAGGGTTGCATTTTTTTTCAGTCTGATTAGTCTGGTAATTTAATAAGTATTATGTAAGAAATAACAGCATTTATATTGGGATTCTGTTTTATGTAAGGCTTAGTTGAAAGCACTGAGAAGATGAGTAACTGTGCAATATTGATTTGAATTAAACAGGACTGCCACAATGAATACCTGCTATTAACATTATACTAAACATTATTTTATCATAACATCTGTAAACCAACATCTTTGACAGCTTTCAAGATTATGGATTTTACTTCTAAAGGTCTTTGTTGATAAAATGCTGCTTAAATAACTGAAATGATGGTAGAATTTTCGTTTAGAACTTTCATTCAAAATGTTCATGAGACAAATTTGTTCATGTTCTCTAATTCTGTGGCTCGTGGTCATTAAAAGCTGTTTTACGAAAAATGTAATTTTAGATGGTACGGAATCGTAAAAAATTGAAAATGATGTCATGAATCCAAAATAGAAGACTAAGTGCATGTGCCAGAAAAGAATAATAAGTGTTATCAATAAAATGAAGATGGAAAAAGGGTCATCAAATTGGGTAATTACCTAAGTTAATAATTTTTATATTATGATTAAGTACATCTGGTCTGTAGGAAATTCTATAGGATTTTAGACATGAATTCTTCTGTCTGTCACAGCAAGGAGTCTAGGACACTTCTCTTTCAGTGTTACTGAGTATCAAATATCACGTCCTAAGATGTGTTTAGCATTGTCACAGCACATTTAGCACTGTCATGATAGCAGGAACCAGAGTTTTAGCCTGAACAGAAATCTCTGCCCCTTCTGATCTACTATAGATATCTCCATTACACAATATTGCAAGTATTTGCGGAGGTGCTGTAAGTCTTTTGCAAAAGTCTAAGGTATGTTTTAATAGTTTGAAAGGTGTTTACCCTCACATTATTTTCATGACCTGAAAGCATAACTTCTACTGGATGTATTAAGAGACATAAGATAAGCTCTGTCTTACACAAGTCAATCTTTGTACAAATAAATTCAAGCCTAGGTCCTTCTGAATGGTAGTCAGCCATTCATCTTGTCTACTGACTAGTTCATTACTCTTCTGTAATGCATTTGGTGTTGCTTTAGATTTTAATTGTTTTATATTTTGTCTGTCTACATTACATATCATTTTCTCTTCACATAATGAATACTTGTTCTTTCTTTAAAGGAGGCTGGGTACCACTGGTGATCACGGTTTAATTGGATCATGTAGTGTTGAAAATATTTCAACAACATAATTACTCCCAATTGAATCTGCTTCTTCCATTTATCTTAGCTTGAAGTATTTTTATTAGAAGAGTGCCATGTTGTGCTTCTTTTCTCCTCTGACTATCTAGCATCGCCATTGTGCAGGGCTAAAGCACCACTACAGATCTTCCTACATGTTGCTGTGCTGCCTTTGCTGTGATGTGCATAGACAGCTTCAACATATCGCAGAGTTCAAAGACGGTCATAAACTTCTGGCACCGACGGCTTCACGTAATCATGAGGAGGTGGCATGAACCTCTTTTGGGGAGATGAAAGGTGGAGAAGCCACAGAGGCAGACCTGGTGGCACAAGTATTTCTAAATGCAAAAGACTGGTACCCCTGGTGCCAGACTCCGGCATCTCAGCAGGCAGAACAGGTACAGTCCAAAGTTATGGCAAAAACTCTCACCTAGTGAAAATTCAAGTTTGGCACAAATAAAAGAGGCTGGGCTAACATAAATTGCCCAAGGATTTAACAAAGGTCAGTTCTGAGTTATACTAAGCCTTAATAGGAATGGAAGATATTTAACAGACCAAAGGATTGAATTAATGCTTTTCCACTCCATGCTACTGCTTTTTAACAGAGCTGACTCACAACTGATTTTTATAGTTCTGTAAAAAGTGACAATGATTAGACATATGCAAAGAAGATTTGGTAAGATAAACACTTTTTTGGTTGCTTTGGACACACTTAACAGAGTAAACAATAGGGTCAATATTTTCCATCTCAGGTTTAAATGTAATTTCTACTTGACAAGGATAAAAAGGAATCTACACTTTTTTGAAGCCATGTGTTGAAAGCACTAGATTAGCAGTTAAAGAGCACAGCACAATGATTTAAAGGTTGACTGGGATTCCAAATTGTATCTCATGTTTTATTACATATTTAAAAAACTCATTCTAACTAAAACCTAGCTGATGCCAGAGGAGGACTAGGAATGTTTATAAACTGCTGTAATTGAATTATCACCAAGGAACTAGTGTTGTGAGATGAGAAAAATCATTATGCAATATCAGTGTGCTATCAAATGTGTGAAATCTAAACCTTTTTGGAGTTCAGAGCATTTCATTTCAGCAACCTAGTAATTCACGTTTCAGCATTAGACACCATCAATGACTGATGAAGACTGTAATAGATGTTGAAATATGCTGCAGGATGGTATCCAGGTTACTGTGCAAAGGCTATGTCCAGACATTTGGACTATGTATGCTAACACTCTGCCGTATCTTCCCAGAGCTTATTTAATAGTTGGGCGTTTAAACTATCACAGTGATTTATTCCAGTATTAAAACTTATATTTCTTTGACAAAATACTACTGGTTTTAGCACTTTCTTTGACTCCCTGTCTCTGGGAATATTAGTGACACAGGTATAAGGTCATACCTGTCATCTTTTTAACAAAAACACCTCAAAAATTTTTATTTATTTCCATGGCAATTGACACATTTTCCATCAATATCTTCCCTTGTTCAAATTCCTTCAGTAATGACTATGTTCATCGCTATTTTAAATTTTTTATGTTTCACTGCTCTTGCAAATTTCAGTTACCATTCCTCCCTACATTTTTATTGGCTAGATACATTATTCCTTCACGTGCTTCCAACACTTCAAGCCTGGACTGTACAATTTTCGACTGCTGCTTCATTTCAAAGAACATTCCAGACTTTCCTTCCTTTGCTTACATACTTGTCATACACTTTGGTAAAATATCTGCATTTTTCATATGGTTTATTTTTTAATTTTCCCAAGAGTCCCTCATAAGTTCAAAGTGTGCCACATTACTTAGCAACACAAAATTCAATACAAAATTGAAAAGACTACTGTGCATTTTACATTGCAGAGATAGTGGAGTTATGAACAAGCCTAACCTTTGGCAAGATCTGGACCTTTGTCAGCATCTTGTCCCATTAGTCTCAATAAAATCAGCTATGGAAGGCTGAATAATCCTGGGTTCAAACTGAAAAAGGCTTCACTTTGCGAATAATCAGAAGGGTTGTTTCTGAAGACAAAATATACTGTAACAGAAAATAAGGAACTAGCTCAAGGAAAGTGAATCTGATGTTTTACACTTCACTCCCCCCTGTATTTGAAGCCACACAATCTCTAACAATATAGTCTAATTTTCCTGAAACACATACATGGTGAAACACAACAAAACGCTTTTTCTTAAATTCCTTTAAAACCTAGGCAAATTACCCCATATTATCGACAAAGAGGCATACCCACGCATGCTAAAACTAAAACTGATCACAAAAGGACAATGTGGATTCACAGTGTTCACCATAATCCATATCTATGGACATTCAATGTGCTTTGGGAGAGCAACTCAGAAAAAAATTGTAATTCATTTAAGAACCCAGATAACTATAAAAAAGGACACCACAATCAGCTGATAGTTGTTGTTAAGGTCACTGCTGTCTATTGCACACAGCTCAGAACCTGAAATCTGACTTCTAAGACATCTTCATGACGACTCCAGTGTTTTCTCCTCAAAATAAACAAGCCTAGCCTGACCAGACTTTGCAGAAAGCTGTTTCAGCAGCTTCATGTCCCTACTTCAGTGTTTGCTATTTTGACAATTAAAAAACACAACATCAGTTGGATACAGTTCGTCAACTTATGCTGAAGAGCTGATACAGTAATAAAACTGCTAGAAGTCCTGTTCCCTTACATGTCAGATTAGACAAAAAAGGAACTAGATAACAATCATTTTAATTTGAAATTCCACCTGAAACTTCCTGAGCATTGCTTCAAACTTTGCCTGTGCAAATTTCTCATATGCAAAATGGAACCATTCTTTTTCAATTTGCCCTTCTCCATTTGGTCAATTTATTAGAATCTTATGTATTTCTATTTTGTGATTTTTTTTATTTATTTAATAGCTTAGGCTATTTCAGTTCTCCTGTGTTTGCTATAGATTTTTCTTTTGAATTGCCAGTTTTCCTGCAATATGAAATTGCTTAAATTCATTTTAGTATGGTGCTGGGATCACTTTTCCCCCATTACTGCATATATTGTAAATAGGAAGAAAATGCTTTTTTACTGCAGGCAATGTGTAAAGTCTCTCTGTTTGCATTTTGAACGTTAGCTCATTGTCAAACACCAGAATAAGAAAAAAAGTGTCTTCTGAGGAAACCAGAGGCATATTAATATTGCACCAACCAAAAAGAGGCATGAAATTTCATCACTCTTGAGCTGCTATGTGTTTGGCTCAATTAAAACTTTCACCAAGTTCTTACAATAACTACACCATAACTGCATGGCAGGATGCAACACTTCTTGACAACTACGAAAATGTAAGATGCTATATGAAAACCACTTGTTAAAACCTCAGCTAATTTTCTGTTGGTGGCACAATTTTGGTTTAAAAAGTATGATTGAAACTCTGTATTTAACTCCTATGTTTATCGATTATCTGTTAATAGCTACGAGTAAGACAAAAGATAGCTTAAACATCAGGTTTCCCATTCTTCTTCTGCAATACTAAGCACAAGCTACTACTCAAAACGCTGTGTTGCCTGAAGTAGTAGCCAGATATAAACTATGTGCAATTTAGTATGACCAGGAATATCAGGGGAAAAATGTGCAGGATTCAGGGGAAAACACTCACTCAGAGACCTACCCCCACTCATGGTTATACCAGTCCAGAGTGCCTCGCTGATCATGCCAAAGTGTCCCTGTAGAGTTGGGATCTCAGGGCAGGCAGCATCACACAGCTTTGACTCGGCATGTGCCTCAAGACAAATCCTCACAGCTGTCTCTATCCCCTCCCCTTTTACAGCTTCTGCACCACCAGGCTAAGCCCTTGCTGGAGGCTTTAGGCGCCCAAACTAGGTCTCCTCCAGAACAGTTGCAGTCTCACACCCAGCCGGGCTTGGCCAGTCTATCCTGCTAAGTATTCTGGTTGTTGTATTCAAATTGTTGTATTTGAACTCTCCGTCTTTTGCTCTTTCCTGCCTCATCCCACCCCTTGGCAAGGTGTCCCTTATTTTTTCTCATTCCCACTGGTGTCTACAGGATTTGCCTAAGCCTGTACGGCCGCAACGGCATGAGAGTATCTTTGGTCATTCTTTGTTGTGTTTAGTAAATAGAACAAACATTTCTGCACAGAACCTACTGGAATATGCTCAACAGGAGGGACTCAGTACATTGGTTGAACTTAAAAGTCAGACAAATTGAACATATGTAAAAGAAATATAAATGCACTTCAGAGAGGCAGGAAGCATCCCAGGCAGACTCTGACACTTTCAGTACAGTATGGTCCAACTGTTCAGAATCATTTTAGAAGGAAAAAGAAAGTATTAATGCTTCCCTGAACTCCACACTGGGAGGATGTGGGTGTGCAAGAAAGTACCCAAAGGAGAAATTAATAAAATTGGAAGTGCTAACACTTATTTTAGCAAGAGGCAAAACACTTTTAGCGGTTTTATATCCATTATCTTACCTCTTCCTGATTATCTTGCAGATTTTGTTGATACTCGCCAAAAGTCTGCTGTGTTCTCTTAATTTTTCTGAAGTAGAAGATCTATGAGGAGAGGAAAACACAGCTATAACCACGCTTTCAACATCCATGTTCCTGGTGGGTTCCCCATAGATGGGACACTGTTTCAGTTTCTCTCATCAGACGCTGATTTTTCCCTTGATGGTGGATGGTCATTTAGAAATGATTATTAATTCCAAATAATTTGCAGTCTAGTAAGCATAATCATTTCCTTTGTTCACACGCTGTAAGTGCTGTGTTGCTCCTCTCTCTCAAAAGAGAAACATGACCGGTAGAAAATTCCTGCCTTTAGGAAGCAGAGCTCTCCACCATCCTCTGCCTGTCTCACCAATTCATTCTGTTGGGCAGCTGCACATTGGTGAGCTGCTACGTTGTGGCCCCAGAAAGAGGACAACAGTGGGATCCAGCAGTTAATTCTCCTTTGAAGTCCCAGGGCTTGGAGAAAGTAACGGGGCAAGAGGAAGAATTTCCCTGGGTTGAGGAGGATCAAGTGAGGGACCAGTTAGGTCAATTAGATATTCACAAGTCTATGAGCCCTGATGGGATGCACCCGAGAGCGCTGAGGGAGCTGGCGGAAGTCATTGCTGGGCCACTCTCCACCATCTTTGAAAGGTCCTGGAGAACACGCGACGTGCCTGAAGATTGGAGGAAAGCCAATGTCACTCCAGTCTTCAAAAAGGGCAAGAAGGAGGACCCGGGGAACTACAGACCGGTCAGCCTCACCTCCATCCCTGGAAAGATGGTGGAACAGCTTGTTCTGGGTGTCATCTCAAGGCATGTGGAGGAAAAGAGGGCTATCAGAAGCACCCAGCATGGATTCACCAAGGGGAAATCATGCCTGACTAATCTGATAGCCTTCTATGAAGG
>VYZM01001953.1:35552-51432 GCA_013398915.1 Dromas ardeola | reverse complement strand
AAAACACCCAAGTGAAAAATCTTAAAAATCACAAAAGAAGCAGGGCTGAGATTGCAAATGGGGAAGAGAGAGGTTCCAAGGCAGAACACCATGAGAGGTAATTGAGGTGACCTGTCCTGCACTCGTACTACCTGACTGAAGGTGCAATCAGTGAGCCTAGTACTGGATCATAAAACATCTTGCAAAACTTGCTGAGTTATAATCTTTGTATTTGGATCTACTCACAATATAGACCTAGGAAGGTTCACCCAATCAAGTCATGCTAAAAAATGCTATGAAATGCAGAGTTGCTGGTGCCCCAGTTGCCCCATTTGCCTGACATTTCTCATGTTTCTGAAAACACTTGTAGCTCTTGTCCTAACAGCAGAGATAAAATTTGGCAGAAAAGTGGCTTGTACGCCAGGCTCATCCTGTGAAAATGACTATTGCTGATCCTGTGAAAGCATCCACAAATTTGGATAACTTCAGATCTTGAGAAATAAAATAAAAGAGAGTTTGTCCGTGTTCAGAATATAGTTTTATTGCGCTTTAATAGATGAAGTCTAAAATAATTCTGTCATTAGTGAAGACGTTTGACTCTATCAATGTTCTCAGGTTTGATCAGAATCTAATAAATACGCATCAACCTCCTTCACAGAGAAATTATGTATTTCCAGCCCAGTGTACAAACAGAGGCTAGCTGTGCCCTGTACCAGATACTTAATCTAGAGCTGATTTCAAAAGCAGAGTTGAGTACAAGCACTCAGCTTTTCATTCAAATTCAGAGAGTACAAGGGGTGGATCAGCAGAGGGAAACAGACTGGAACAATGATTACACAGAGACTAAGATTAATGGGGAAGGGAGGCTAAAACTGGGAATCAATGAGTAGAGAAGGGATCCTGAGATTTAGTTGGCAGAGGACAAAATAGAGAAAGCAGAACAAGTCACACCGGGGTTCATAATCAGATGAGAATGGCATAGATTGGGTCACAGGAGTGGTGTGAAAGGGGGAAAGATAAATACTTCCACAAATGATGACAGCATGAAGGAAGTACTTGGACAGAGAAAATCGTGCAGGAAGAATAATGGAAGGGCTGAGGGAAGAACAGGAAAATGGAATGATGAGAACAAAGGAGATAGATAAATTGGATGAGATGGTTGGGATGAGAATTCAGGGAGGAGGCTTTGACAGGAATGCCGCAATTCAGAAGGTCCATGTGGAAAGAAAGCAAAGGGTAGTTAGATGGTTAAGGATTTGGCTGAAGAGAAGGAGGAAACAGACTATGGCCATATCACAAAAGCCTATTTCATAAATAACCTGAACAAGGTGGAAAGATTAAGATACATAGGAAACCTTTATTAATTCTGGCATTTCCTGACTTATGAAGTTTTAAGAGTCATTTTTTAACACCATTTCCAGGTGTGCTTGTGAGTGTAAGAGTATTAAGTAAAAACAACAATAAAAAAAGAATAACCAGTTTGTGTGTTTCAGCCCTTTCCAGCTAAGATAAGAAAAAGACTAACGCTTAAACTATGTAAGCACATTGCACTTTTCTTTTAATCTCATGCTGCTGCTTTTTATGTGCCATTTTTACTCATAATTGTTTATTCCAATAGATATGCTACGCAACATTTCTCTATATAGCAAATCAAGTGACTGAACGGTTTTCTTTTGCTACAAGCTGAAACTCAAATATGCTTTCCCTTGCCATAGTCCATCACAGACTTAAAAACACCTTAAATGAAAAACAGATTCCTTTCATGAACATACATAGTACAATGGGTTGCCAGCATAATAGATCATCCCTCTTTATATGCCTCACATATTTGTCACAAATAGCTTTTTTTTCCTTATTTTTCAGCTGTCAATAGATTTGTAAGATATCTTACTTAGAATCTTTTGGATCTCCTCCAATGATTTGGGATCCCTTAAGGTATCTGGTACAGATTGATTTATTATAATAAATATTATGCAGTTTATGCCTCTGAATAGCTCATGCTGTACCAGTGTGTTGGCTCCAGCAAATGATTAATAACAAAATGGGTTCTACTGTACACTTATTGCCTACATACACACAGCTATTGGAATGATATAGCATTATGAGTTCTTATGGCTAACCAGGGGCAAAAAGCATTCTTCTTTTCTATTTCTATAGCTACCTCAACTGATAACACTGAATGCTGAAAGCAAACTGAAAAAAATTGCAAATGTCTAAAGATGAACTAGAAAGCAAAGAAAAGAGCACTGAGTAGGCAAACTTTTTCAGTTTCAAATTACTGATAATTTTCACCCACTTTTAACACAGTATTTCCCATTCCTCCATTCATTTTCCAAAAAGGTTTTTACCTGAAGCTTTTCAAATTATTCCTCCATTTGACAGACACTCCTTCTGATGTTATAAAACCAAGTGAAACTTTTTCTTAGGATGGATATTTTCATTTTATAGGTGATTTCTTTAAAAATATAGACAAAATCTTATGAAACAGCTCTTCCTACATAATATAGATAATAGAAACAAATTAATTATCTGTAATATAGAAGTGTTCTACAAATATATAGCTGAAAGAAGTAAAAAAATATTCACATCCCTTTCTTCAAAAAGTTGCCTTTTCAATTGCATTCATTTTAATTGTAATGATTTTCATTGCAGAAAATATTTCAAAACAGAGTTTTCTGCCGTGAGGTGTAAAGAAACGGCACTTCAGATGCACCCTGAGGAACTAGCTCAGCTCTTTTCAAAGTCTGGGTATTAGTATTCCAGTTTGTCATTAGGTCCAACGCGCCTAAGAAATGGGGGGAAAAATTGTTCCTTTTATCCACAACTGAGGTCTGTTTATCCAGTCTTATGGACTGAGAACATGCCCCATGAGCAGTGTCTGAGTTATCTGTAATATCTGAGTTACCTGCAATAACCAGAGACAGCCCTGAAAAGTCTACGCTCCAAAGAGGTGAAGAGGATAATAAAGTAGACAAAGGTATAAGTAAAGTAAGAAGTGGATCTAGCATAACTGAATGTGGCTTTATCATATTGTTTTTCAAAGGATTAGTGTCTCTAAGTCCACAAAATATGGCTATGCATGTTACAGAAGAAAAAGGTAGCATAGACAGTTTAGCAGCATACTCTTGCATAGACACTACTAAAAGCATCTCAATCTGCTAGGAGAGGTACAAAAAAGTAAAGGCCTAGATAAATGTCATGCACTGTTTTTCTACGGAAATATAAGATACAGACACCTTATTTAAGAAAATAGATCCACTGATTTATTTGGGTCTACTTGAGAGGGGCAGAACAGTAATAGGTAGTGCTGCCTCAGGCAGAACCTGGATAACATTCCGATGATGGGGTTTGTTGGTGGGAAATTCTGATTTGTCAAAGCTTAACTTGGATTCTCAGGATCATCCTGATTTAATGTGTCTCCACACTCAATAAAGCAGGGGTAGAGACAAAAACTTCCTAAGAGAGTCACTGAAGTGAGATGCCTAAAGTTGAGCTGCAAAAATATACCCTGTACAAAAAAAGCTTTATTTTTACAACTAAAAACTTGTTAATAAATGGCTGTTGTATTCTATGAAGAATTATTGAAATGCACAAATATTTTTCTCCTTTCAGACTGTGTCTGATATCTATAACCTTTATTCTAAACCACGCCTGGTGCAATGCTGGCAAATCTTTCTTCCAGGAATTTCATCTCAGTACAACTTCCCGATTTCTAGAAAATCAACTGTGACTTCTCTGCAGAGAACCTCATAAAAATTCAAAAAGGGGGCACTCTGACAGCCCCCGGTCTACTGGTTACATAGGGGAGTGCATCTCTGCTTTTTCACGGAACACAAGGAAAGTCTCAGGCTCAGTCTGATGTGCCAAGAAGAAAAATATTTGCACATTTCAATACCTTTCACAGAACACAACAGCCATTTATTAACAAGTTTTTAGTTTGTCTGTGAGGGGGGTGTGTGTACATGTGCACACAGAGATCATATATGCATATGCATATACAGAGATGCACATTATCATCGAATATGCATGTAGATAGATACACATAAAGTATCATTGTACAAATTGTATAAAATACCGATTTTTCCTGCAATAAAACTGCTCTCTAAACTAAAACTTGACATCCATAGTTTTGAAACTAGAAATCCTCCTCTCACTTCCATCTTGAAAAATATTGACGAGTCTGACTCTTCACTTCTGATGTCGAAATGAATGGTATTGTAGTGCTGAGGAGAGGACAGTCTAAATAAGTTCCCAAGTCTGGCACTGAGTAACTTCAGCACGTTTTGGATTATTTTTCTCTAATTTGAAAACCAACATCTAAAATATTCCACAAACAGTAGAGGTGCAGGGCATGTGTTAATTTCAAGAGACAAAGCAGAGTATGCAAAAGGAAGTAAAAACTCTTGTCACACCCCCTGCTCTTGTTTTTATTCTTGTGTCAATTTAAGCATAAACATTTAAGTTTTTCAAAGCTAAATAAGCAGCTTAGCTATCTTATTCTCCTTAGTTCTGAGTGACATTGTATGTCTAGATGTCCCAATCAGCTTTGAAAAACCTCACAGTGTAATTTCAATTCTGATAGCAATTTCACTCTGTATCCATAATATTAAAATGCAATCAGCATATGATCCTTCCACTGGATTTTTGTTTACACAATATTGTACCCTGGCAGTGAATAACCTGGTATTTTATGACAGAATAACCTGATATTTTATATACTTGTATTTTTCAGTTTCCATGATTTGGAAGTTTCCTCCATGAGGCTGCAGGCAAAACTATTAATCAGCACCAAATGAATGATAGATTCATACCTGTCAGTATCCCCATGGCTTTTTTTTTTAAAAAAAGGAAATTCTTTAAGTGCCTGTTTGATTTATTTGTTCCTCACAGTCATATGCAGTTACAACAAATTGTTGATTGTTTTCATCATTCTTATTCTTGCATACAGAATATCTGAACATGCTCCCGTTGAGGCAAAAAGGAGTCTGCCACTTATTTCAATCAAATCATGTTCAGGCATAAACCTAGCAGCGAGATTTAATATTGAAAATACGTATTGACACTGAACACTCATCATCATTTTATACTGAACAGTGCTACTACTAATCATTGCTTGTGTGTCTGAAGGAGCTTGTCAAAGCCAAGCTTTAACAAGAAGAACAGAGTTGCATGCTATCAGGACTAGTCCTAAAAATTTTGCCAAAAGCTTCTGCCATCATGATTTTCAATATCAATGTCCCAGCCTCCAAACTGGGCACCATTCTGACATGATTCTACATGCAGCTTTTCCTTAGAGGAAAATACTTTGGGAAAGTTGCCCAAATTCAGTGTGGTGTGAATGAACTAGTCTACTCTAGAAGGAGTCAGATGTTAGCTGTGCGAATGGTGGTCAGTCTGAGTACGTGGCTGAAGGTAGCCAGAGCTCTAGGACTCTCTTCAGTAGTTTAGACAAACCCCTATGGACTTGTCTGCATAATCCACCTTTGTTTCAGAAGGCGCAAGTCTTAACTTCTTTAGCAAAATACAGTAAAGATCCCACAATCAACTACAAACAAACGAGTAAAAAAGATCACATCTTTCACATCCAGATGTACAATAGAAATATATTTCATAGCAAAAGAAAACAATAGATTTTAAAACCTATTATCATATGGGGGGAAAGGGAGTGGTTTTAAAAAAACTATTTAAGGGAAGAATTGTTTTGGACCAAAACCAAATAAATGCTACCGGCTTCTTCCACAGATTCCGGTTTTAGTAGTAGTTCTTATTTGATATTGATCATAATCATATGAAGTGGTATGAATGGTAAAGAAAGCATTTTATTTGAGCAGTCTTAGTTTTTTTTTATGAAATGAAACCTTAAATGAAAAGACAATGATGACTGTCCATTATTTCCTTCGTTATTCTCCCGTCTTTCTCCTTGTTCAGTAACGGGTTAATGAATACACAGAGTCTAGAAAAAATGGCGCATATGTTGTCCTAAAACCCTTCCTCTGACATTTAAATAACTAGTTCACTGTTTCAGGATCATGTAATGAACATTCCAGCCCATCAGAATCTGGAGGAAATGCATAAATGTAAGTAGGCGAGTACTTCAATCAAGGGATTTAGGTAAAGCACCACCGTGCTGTGCAAGTTTAAGATGAGTAAACTAGTACCTTGCATGATTCATCTCACTTTTTGGTTATGTTTATTGTATTGACACAGTGAAATATTATCACTGTGCAGTGACTTCAAGTTTGCAGTTATGGAAGAAAACAGGTTTTATAGGGGAATGTTGGCTTGCAGCCCATATTTGTGATTAATAGGCAACATAATTTGGGGGACCTGAACAAAGACAGAGGAGTATAGTCAAACCCTGAAAGAACTTCAGCTTTATATAAATTGTGTTATACTCCTGCCCTCTGTTCCAGTGTTTATCTTCCATAAAAATCTACTCTTCCGCTATGTAAGATTTATTATTATGTATCACCTATTCAGAACTCGTTGAATCAGGGTGCTTTTATTACAGACAAAGGGGAGATTTCTTTATTCTGCACATAAACAAGCACTGTGATCAGCAAAGCACTGCATTCTGTACCACCTCTTACTCTATCAGGAATTCTGCAGAATCTTTATTTTTAAATTGCAGCCAAAACTTCTAGAGTCAAATAGGCATCTCACTGACCAAACGGTGAGCTTTACATACATAAAGAATGAATTTTATCACTGCTTAAGGACGTCGATGGAAAAATATGCAGATTTGCATAGAGGTGGGTGGGTAACACGGTAGAACGCACCCTTTACCCAATATAAAGCTGTCCTTCACGGAAGTTGCAGCATGCAGCAGCCCTCGTTGGCTGAGTCAGGAAAAATTAATGACTAAGCAACTGTATCCACAGTCTAATCAACACAATATTGCTGCTGGTGAATGGAAAAAGCAGTAGCAGAACCAAGACTCTGAAAAGGCAATAACAATACTGCAGTGCGTGGACCAGTAGTTCACATTTTGGGTGGCACACACTTGCCTCGAACGGTTGTGAAAGATTCATAGAAGTAATATGACCTGAAGCATAAGATCATAAAATAACCTTTGACAGCCAGCATTTAATTTGCCTTTTTTCCAAACATTCTGTAAGAAGACTTATACTAGGAAATTGTAGTCATTAGCAGGGCAGTCTTACATTTAATAGATATTTGGACTTTTGTGCTCTACAATTGCCATTCATTCTAGTCAGCAAGGGTGGGCCGTACTTCATCAGTTTTATATTTTTACCATGAGGAAATCACCTGCTGATGATTAAAAAGGAGAAAGAAGATACAAATGGGAGGAGAATCAGGGGGTTTGTGTCTAAAAAGTTGAAGGGAGAAGAGCTGTAGAGAATGCTTCCATTTGCTGCCTTAACTGTATGTGTCAGGCAAGGCGCTGCTTTTCCAGGAATGAAGTCTGGATCTCATCCATGTTAGAGAAAATCCAATATTGACAGCAATTATCCTAATCTGGATGTTGACTGATGTGCCTAAGAAATTGGCACCAAGAATACATTTTAAAGAAGCTAAAACTCATTAATGTTCTTCCTTACCAGCATCTTTGTAACTTATCAAATACTAACTCCAGCCATAGTTACAAAAAAACATTTGAAACACACAAAGTCTTCCAGATTGATATGTTCTTTGAATAAATTTTGTGTGATTTCATTTTTAATGAAAACTTATGTACATGTTGTTTAGAAATTAATCAAATGTGGAAGCTGACAGAGCCCTATTCCATCCAGTGAATGAGTTCCTTCTGACAGGTACCTTTTAACATGAGGCTCTGACACACACTAGCAACAGGTCCACAGTGGTTCAAGAAAAACCTCCCAATTGTTCCCATTATTTCCTTCCCAAGCCAAGCATAAACTCAATGACAAGCAATTCTCACTCTTGTGCATATCTAATACACATAACCCATTTAGTAAAGAGTGCATCTGTTCACGCTTACAATATATTTTTCTCTGACACTGTAGGAGTAACCATTCTGGTTCCTTAAGCAAGTGACGAAATTCTATTGAGAATACATCTTTATAGCAACAATCAGTAATAGATATTGTTGTCCCATCCATCTTGTACTAAAAGACTTCTCATTTTTTGCAGACTCTTATCCTTAGAATATTTCTAGCAATCACTGTTCACGTCATATCACAGACCAGAAAGATTTTTGTTGTCTTTTGTTCATATATTTTTGTTTTCTTTTTGTGAGGTTCATATAAACAATCAGGATGTCAAGTGTACACCACCAAGCTTTTGTCAAAGGCTCTAGAGAGTGCATCAGGAAGTAACAGTCTTAACCCAGGGTTATATTCACTCTGTAAATTGTACCTCTCCTGCTGAAAAAAAGAAGTCCCTAGCACAAAGAGAACATTTACTGAGTTCCTTTCAGCAATTTTGAAACCATATAGGAGCTGCCATTCAAAATGATCACACCTAAACAAACTTCATTATTTTATGCTTGCAAACTAAGACACTTGCTCCATGTAGACAAACAGCAGTATTCAAAGGGACTAATGCTGAAGTAAAGCAAAACAGTGTCAGAACCCTGTTGATACGTCAAGGAAAATGAAATAAATAAAAAAAAGTTAGTATAAACTCTCTTTCCCAGAATATTTCCCCTTGTAGTAAAAGGAAGATATGTTTCTTTTGTATTTATTTACCTCTTTTTAGTGTATAGATAAGGTAGAGCTGTTTAGTTATTTCTCCCTGCAGTGACCAGCAAATATACCAGTACTGGTTTTTTTGTCCTATTTTCTCTGTGAATTCCAGAGCAGAAAGCCTGTCAGAGTCTCCTTGCAGCCTCTGTCTTAGGGAAAAATAACTTATCCTGCAAGGAGGAATGATAGAATAATAAATTTCTTACAGGTACATCTGTATTCTATTAAGAACTGCTCCTGAACATCTTCAAAAATCTTCTTCCAGTATTGTCACACTTGCTCTTTTATTAAGAACAATCTTTTGACAAGGTCAGCAGCCTAACAAGGTTTTAAGCCAATGTCTGTTACTAGTATAACTAAAAGTTTTGTATTTTCACTTTTGTAATTTACTTGAAGTTGCATCTGATTAAGTTTGCTATTCTGCCTCAGAACCTCAGGCAAAACTATTTAGGATCAGATTTTAAGATATCTACAAGAAGCTTTGAAAATTCCATCATTCACCTCTGGTTTGGAGACTAAATACCTCCTTAAATCTTTAATCCCCGTGTCTAAGTGTCCTTTCATGAAACAGGGATAGTATAAGCAATTTACTTCCTCCTTTACAAAACAGGTTGCTGTGAACATAAACTAAGACTGACCACCACTCAGATACTGGAGGTCTGTGAGATGCATAGAACACAGCCAAGTAAGATCAGCATGTAAAACAAATATTTCACTTATCCTGCCAGGTTTAATTGCTAATTAAATAAGGTATCCAAGACTTGACTCAGTCATCCCTGAAAGCATTTATTCTTCAGTTCAGTGTTAAAAATAAACAAAGAAAAAAAAAACAAAAACTTTCTATACTTTATAAAGACAAAATTTTAAGCTTAAGACTCCAAGCCCAGACAATTAATTTGTACTTAAAAATAGACACCTGAGATTACTCCTGCTGACCTCTGCCACTGAGCCCTTCTCCTCTAGCAGAAATAGTGAAGGGGGGGGGTAGGAAGGAGAAGGAAAAAAAGATAAGATACACATAATAAGACTTGCAGCAGGGTATTCTACTCAGCAGGACATATGGTACGTGTATTTTCATTGCTGGGCATGTTTTATTTACAGCTGTGATTCCTTTTGCTCTCTCTTTCCCTTTTGAGTTCAAAGCACTTTCATTTTCTCCTGTGCTCTATTCTTAGACAAGAAGAAGATTTTTCTAACAGAGAAATGAGGGTAGTGGAATGGAATCACTCCATTCTTACAGCACATTCAGAATTGCCTAAGCTTCTTTAACTAAAGTAGGTACATCTGGTGGCTTTAACGTCTTTTTCTTCTACTGAATTAAAACAGCTTGTTGTCCTCTTGAATGTGGGAAACCTGAAGACAAAAACGTGAGGTGATGGTGCAATATTATAGATATGCACGTTATGTCAGAGGGAATTTTCTGTAATTATTTGAACTTCGGGAGAATTCATTTATCTCATTTTGGAATCAGTTTCTTTCCTACTGATTTCTCCTCAAACAAACCACTTCAGTGCCTCAATTCCTGCCACACTCTGTCACTGTATTTGTAACATTTCACTAGGGAAAAAGTATTTTTCTATTTGAGGGCAGGGGGAAGCCCCTGTATAGAAAAAGGATTATGTCATGTCCTTTTGTTCCTATCAAGTACAAGTTATAACTAAACCTGTACATAATACTGATTTTTAATTTTATTGTCTGAATGGACCCCACTCGCACACACAAAAAACCACCCCAAAACCCAGAAATACTTTCAAGTTAACGACATACTTGCTTAGATTTATAGAGCCTTTACTTCTCTATAAATAAAATTGAGTCAGATTTAATCACGAAGGTGATTACAAAGACAAAAATTGAATAAGTATATAATTTGCTTTCTGCTACGTACAACTGATCTCTGATTTTGACCTTGAAAAAGATCAAATTAATATTTTGGGAGACTAAAATTTGCATTTTTAGTACATGAGCTGCACATGACAAAATGATTCCTCTCTGCTATTGACTAGCCTCAGCTCTGCTGGGGCATCCTTACCTTTCTACCAGGTCTTTTTATTGAAAACTTTTCAAACACGCTACAAACATTAATTTGAGTTGTGAATTTGATCAGATACCAGATTCAAGACTTAGTTACCATCTGCCTACAGATAGATTTTAGCAGCGGTCACTTAAAAAGTGAAGTTGTAATTACAATCCAGTAAAAATCACATGTAGAAGAGGGCAAAGTCAAGGCTGAACAAATGACTACATTTGCACAAGTTTCTGACTTTTAATTGTCTAATGTCGATGCCCACCTAATGCCATTTAAATTTTAATGGAGCATGATTACTGCAGTTAAACGTATTTCTTCATAAAAGCAAAAAGGAACATACTAAAAGGTAACAAAAGCGGTGTTTTCTATGATCAGAATTATTCTATGCAGTTTGTTTCTCATGAGAAGAAACTGTGCTCATTTCAATATATAATTTTAATTTCACTTGTCTATTTTAAGAATATTCGATCTAATAAATACTGGGGGTTATATTTAACGCATATTGAAGTATCATTTTTGTGTGTTTTCTTGTGACTTTTTGTTGCTTTTAATGTACACAACAGAAATAGCCCTTCTGGGAGCCAGGTGCTGAAACAAACAAGACAAACATCATGCCTCTCCTTTCCTTTAACTTGAAAAGTTAAAAGTTTCCTTTAACTTGTGGCATTTTTGGTACTGACCTTTAGACTTCCTTTTTTTTTTTTTAGCTAACCTGTTATTACTGTGCAGAACAACACTAAAGCCCGTTGAGACTCATGTAGGCCTATGGAAAGGCCATTTGGCTGTAGACAGTGGGGCTAATCCAGAACTTGGGTCTCATGTGAGCAAAAACAGATGGGTGTAGAAGGGGTTTAGAGAAGCTGGCTGATGTGTTAGTCTTCTATTGCACAGTTTTGTTGCACTTTTTTAAATTAACGTCCTGAATACAGCGCTTCAGAGGTAGAGCAATCAGGGGACTGGAACTGTAGTGTGAAATACATTATGATTTACAACGCATTCTAAGGGAAGAAAAAACGATTCATGCTTTCAAAGACTGCCTACTGCATCCACAGTACTACATCTACAAAGCATTCACTTGTGTGAAAAATTCTCCATTCTCCATTACGTTAGTGACAGTTACTTGCGTTACAGCAGCACCTACAGGCTCCAGTCTAGACTGGGGACCCATCAGGTTGAATACTTTTCAGGTACATAACACTACTACCTAGTGAAAGAGAATAAATAGGCTGTACAGACAGAATGGGAAAAGAGTCAGAAGACGAAGAGAGTTCAGTTCCTCATGGACAAGTCAGTGGAAGAGCCAAAGCCAGAACCCATCCCTCCTGACTGCCATCCACTGGTTTAGTGTTAGATCATGTAGCCTCTATTTGCCTCTATTTTTAAGCATTTTAAGATTTTTTTTTTTTTTGGTAGATGCATTTATATCCATTTATGCATAGAGAATTTCAGTGCATCACCCAGTTGTGTGTAGGAATATAATTTATAAAAGACAATAATGCTGGGTTTTTTCGGATGTATTTTCCAGTTTGAAAAGAATCCTTGTCTTTCCTAAAGACAAGAGCATACTGAACTTAAACTATCACCAAACCCATTAAAAACAAAGTAAAAAATTTAACAGTTGTATTTTATGTCATTGGAGTGTCTCAGGTACTTTAAATGACACATATTTCTTACCAGTTCCATGAAAAAGAACAGTTAACCTATATGAATCCCAACAGAAGACAAACTCCTACCTGCTTTTTCTAGAGCTGCTGCTGTAAACCTGTATGTACAGACAGCGTATGTGCAGGTTTGTCAGTCTTCAAAAGGCTTGTCTTCAGCTTTTATATAGGTAATTATCACATCTGGCACATTCCCAAATTATGTATCACTTTAAAAGCTTCTGGGCTATGATACAGAATTTCACTTTTATTTTTAAGTTTCTCCCCCACCAATTTACTTAGACAACTTACTTAGATTTCCCTAGAAGCTAAATCAGTTTCTTGTCATTTCTATGGTACTGTCCACCAGCATTTGCCCTATGGAAAAAGTCTGTCAAAAAGTGAGTTCTGAAGTTGACTCCAGAAAAGCACAAAAACAGATCCCATGTTTACATGGTACACTTCTGTGAAAGGCAGTAAGATTGTTCATGTCTCTCCTTCTAATATTATCTGATCAAGTCATGTCAGCATTCAGGCTGCTGAAAAGAGAAGTTGCGCAAATTGAACATGCCTTAAAGACAAAGGTCACTGTCCTCTGAACGTGTGCTAGTTTCAAACAAAGAAAAACCCAGCTAGGGAGTATGCTTGGAGATGGTAAGTAAACTTCTGTGACTTAAAAGTGTTAAAACTTTTACTTTTAACATTATGTTATGTACTGTTATCATATACTTCCACTCAGGAGCACAGCAAACTTTGGATGTCAAAAAGAGAAATGTCCTATTTAATGAGGAGCTGTTGCACTCAGCTTATTTGACTAATTCTCCCTTCTTGCTTATATGCCAGGGCAGCTTTAAAACCAGAGCGACTGTCACAGATGACTTTCAAATCAAGGACATTTTCACTTTGGGCACAATCAATTAGTAAATATTCACCACATAATTTTGTGTCTTCCATTTGGAAATGGAAGGGAGCACTGACAAATGTAATTTAAGATGGAATATAATCATTGGACTTCAAAAAGATTTTTTTTGGTTTTGCTTGGTTTATATTTCATTGTAAATGGGAATTACAAGGGAAAAATTGCAACATATAGCATCCTATTTTTCAAAATGGAATCTCAACAAATGGTGAAGGCAAACTACTTACTTTACAGGATTACAAGGTAATTTTTTGCACAGTAATTTCTATTTTTTTTTGTCATAGTAGTTGCACTGTCATGCTGCCTTTTTTTTTTTTCCTCCTATGGGCTTAAGTGATAAAGCTTTCCTTGATTCTACATAAAAAAGAAACAGGCACAATAACTAATTCAGTGTTTTTATATTTTCTTTTTTTACTGTCACATTCAAAAACTTTTTTTTAATGATAGTGTCCATACTAGAATAAAATTAAAACAATACAGTTTCTGTTGCATGTCCATGGATCCTTCCTATAATACAATCAATTCTAGGTGAAATGCAGAAAAATATCCAATGAAAGGCGGAACTTCTGGGTAAGATGGCATTTATATATGCATTATTTAAAGGATCTTATTGAATTCTGGTGCATAGTGTGTACAGAAGGCAAAAATACCCTGCACCCTTGCAGTGGCTACCACACCAGCGAGCACTTCACAGGTGCTCAGATGTACACATTACTTCTTCTGGATGATCTTTATCACCATTAGAGGCACATGCTACCTCAAATAAATCTATCTACACATTGAATGTGTTAGCAGAGTATTACCCAAACAGATAACACATGAGCGCAGTAGAACAAGAACACACAGGACAAATAATTTCGATGTACCAAGAAACGTTCCCACCTCCGCATACACAGGTAAGTACAATGGCATAACAAGTTCCACAAATAAGCCTGTAATTGTATAGCTCCATTTAATGACTAAATGTACAAAGTGACTAAGAAATATTCCATTAGTAGATGGAATAGATGGAATTAGTAGAGATTTAGAAACACTACCCTCTTAAATGTACAGTAGGTATTTGTCCCATAACTGATTCTGCAAACCAGAGAGAGATGCTTTGCAATCAAAAGGACAACACTTAAATCCCAGCCTCTAAACCACTGACATTCCAACATCCTTTAAAATATGACTAGGACTGAGATGTGTAGAGAACCTTCATTCATATATATATACAAAGGCATTAAATCTATTATATCTTCCTACGTAGGAGGCAATATTTCCAGCTAAAAAATACAACAATAATAAAAATTAGAGTGAACTGCATCTGTGTGTCAGGCAGGTGTAAGTTTTGGTCTACACGTTTAGGCATGACCAGTTCAGAAACAGGAAGTAAAGTGATAGGCCTTCTACTAATCACTCTCTTCAGCTATGCTTCTTTGTTTACAGTAGTGCTTAAGATATGTACTTTTCCACTTATCACTGATTCCCTCATTTTTTCCTTTCTGATAGTATTGATTTTTCAGCCCTTCCACATTGCTTTCTGGGATATGTCCCAGTCTCCAAAGAGCCAAAAAAGCAAAATGCGAAAGGAGAAGCAATCTTGAACTTGCTTTTTTTCTTTTACATTATTGATGGATCTATGTATACATTGTTAACACTGTCTTCATAAATCATGATTTTTTTTTCATTTACCATAGAGACCAAACCAAACGGAACTGCATTCTGCTTTTGAAGGCTTTGCATCTTCTAGATGCTCCAGGAGACAGGAGGGCTCTCAACTTCAAGAAAGGTGAAAATGCTGTTCGTATCTCACAAGATTCAAGGAGGAGGAGTTTTCATGGAGAGAGCCTTTACTCCTTAACACAGTGAAGCTTAAATAAAATCACAAGACTGGAAAATTATGGACATTTCATGGTTTACTTGCATTTTGGATATTAGCAGTATTTCTCAAAATTTCAAAACATGTAAGCAGCTACCAAATAATAAGTAAAATAGCTTCAATAAATAGACATAGTTGTTTACAATTTATAAATGTATTGTAGCATCAGTTTGCTAAAAATACAACTAGCAATATTTTAGAAGGGAGCTAAACAATGTGTCCTTTATGAGGTCTTCCTTTAATTTACCCTAAGTTTTGGGTTTGTTTATTGGTAACACATCATTTAAAAACAACAAGAGTTAAAATGTTATTCCTGCACTGGTGTGAGTTCAAATATTAATAACCTGTTTCTTATCTGTGGAAGGAGCAAATTATAATGAGTTTATTTAACAGGAATTGTTTCATTTCTTTTATTCACACCTTGACTTGGGCTTGCGACCAATTTTAACACTGCAGTGCAGCAGTAGAGAGAGAGGATGACAGCTAATGCTGTTTTCCTGAGGAGACATTATATTCAAGCCCAGCTTGTCTCTCATATGCACCATTACACAGACTCTGTATATTAAGGTACAGTAATTGAAATTCTGTTGAAACATGGAAGAGGGCTAACCCTATTTTGAGAATTTAATTTTTTTGCTTGGCTTGGCTTGAGAATTTCATTTTTTTGCTTGGCTTGGCTTTTCTCATTCAAAATTGTTGTTCTGAATATGGTTTTAAAAGTTCACTCCCAAATGATATCATTTTCTGTGGAGCAATTGTGTCTGGAGATCCCACAACTCCCACTGA
>VYZM01001953.1:8277-27940 GCA_013398915.1 Dromas ardeola | reverse complement strand
TTTTTTTATTTTTTTTTCAGTATAGTTTGTTCTGTACTGCCCATAGGTTTGATTTTTATTTTGGCTCTAGGTGCACTTTATCCAGGCACCTTGTACTTCTCAACTAGATGGAATGGATATTGGGCAAAGACTCCCATGCTGAAACAACTCCAAGAAACCCTCTGAGAGAGGCCAGAGCATCTGAGGTTGAGTTCTTTTCCTTGGCTTCGTGAGCGTTCACATGCTAATTGAACAAGTGGACATGCAAGCACAGCTCTCCATGGCTCTTAGGGTAGCTGATTTGTGCCTCCATCTTTTCCATATACTTTTAGAAAGTGTCCAGTATATAGCATGATTTGTGTCTTGTGAGGTCTTAATAGCCTACACAGCTTCAGGCACTTGCTATTACGAAGATTTACTACACCTAAAGAGGTCTGCAATACTGCTGTCTTCAAGCCTACCTGAAGCAATACACTTGCCTTTCTTCTGCTCATACACTGCCATGTCAGAGCAGACCATCAGCTTTTTACAGGATTTTTTAGTATATCCAAAACCCGTATTCATTTCTACTGAACGGACTATTAAGATATGGATTTATTTTTTTTTTGTCTTTGAACTACTATTCAGTTCTTCCAGCACGTTGTCATTCTGCAGATTTGACAGAAATATCAGGAAGAGATTAACATGCAGTAACAGAGCTGACTCCATTTACAACTACAGCTGCCTCGGATCACGTCTTATGAAGTTCCCTCCAGCACTGCTGACATTTTTAAAGCTCCCTAGAATGTAAGAAGTGTAAGATCGGGTTCAAATAAAACAGGTCACCAGGGACATCACACAGTATCATCTTACATATCCACTACCCTCTGTTCTGACAAGTCATCAAACAGATATGAATATGCTCTTGTTCTATCCAAAAGTTATTTCCTTGGTGTTTAAGCTTGGGGCAAGGCAGCTCCCTTGTCTAAAGATTAGATCCAAAAGAATGGGAACAGAAAGCAAAAAAATAGGCAGGAGCCGGGATGGAGTAAGGGCAGGAACCAATGCAGGCACACGACCTGGCACAAGAGTCAGAGTAGAATGGTGGAATAAGCATTAATACTGGAGCAGGAGCATGAACTACGTCAGGTGTAGGGACTACCGTAGGCAGCCAGTTCAGGAGCAGGGAAGACTTGCTCAAGATAAGAACTTCAGAGTCAGATATAAATGGGAGAAAAAGAATCAAACCAAAATGAAAACATCAGCATAAGCCAAAACTAAGTTTTTAACAGCAGCGTACTGCAGTCCAGACTCTGGTTAAATACCCTCAGGAGTTTCCACTAATTCCCCTGTCAGTATCTGTCCAGTGTGACTGCCCTAGTAACCATCCTGCCAAGAGTTCAATTGCAGTGCATACCCTGTGAGATTTAACTTTAGAAAAATCTGGTGCTTTTACACTCTTGAAGAAAAAAGAAAAGAAAAAAAAAGAACCTTTCTGCATGTCCTTACAAGCACATTATACCAAGACTTAAACCAATCTCAAACAGCTTGGAGGAGTTCCTGTGTCTAGTTATCACGTATAGGGCTTTTTTCAGTAAACTCAGGCTTCTTGTTCTGGCTTCATCATAGATTCATCTTTATCATCAGCAGTGTATTTTTCAGAAGCAAAAAAGGAATTACATATATTGTACAATAAAATAATTTCTAGCTCTTAATGGCAGTGTGATTAATTCAGCCAGAGGAGGTGGTAGAAGATGCCACTGTTATTTTAAAGTGTAGATCACCGAGTTACAAGCAAAGCCCAAGGTTACTGCAGGTTCAAGGTTGAACAGGCAATGAAAATCAAACTAATTACCTGCTCTAAGGTGACCCTGCTCTGGCAGGGGGGGTTGGACTAGATGATCTCCAGAGGTCCCTTCCAACCCTATGATTCTGTGATTCTGTGTAATCCTGAAGCTGCTGTGAGCCTGGCAGTATGTAGCCCTACTTTAGCAGTGCAGAACCACCTCACTTACATGGATTTGGACTGCAGTCTGAGAGCTTGCTAACGGGACTGTAGTGATAGAGTGGAACATCTCAGAATCAACTGACAGTAATGCAGGAAAGACTTACAGAAATCAGGTTTTTCCAGAGTACTTGGATTGTTTCCATATCTGAAGCTAACTGCGTATTTGCACACATGCTGAATTTTCAATCAGAGGAAATCCTTTTGCAATCATCACAGCTAAACGTTAGGCCTGTCTCATTGCTAATGAGGCCAGCAGGATAGGATTGAGAGCTTTCATTCTGAATAGTAACTCAGAAACTTGTATGGTGATCAGTAAGGACTGATTCAGCTCCTAAATCTATGATGAATCAATCTCAAAGAAAAATCAGCCAACAGGAAGAAGTTAAAGTATATATGGGGTGATGAATCTCTGTCTCTCAGGATGGAAACATAACAGCTTTATACGCAGCTGTTCTCTTAACTAGAGGTTTCAACGATTTTGGTGTTTACGTTGGCACAAGTCAATTTTTTTGATTTTCACTTCCACAAGTGTTTATGAAATGGGAATTTTATTTCTACCACCCTCCAAACTAGGAAACAAACTGGACATATAGTTTTAAAAGAAATTATACAAAACCAAACAGTTCTCATGCTAGAAAGACTTTTTCTCTGACTCAAGCTTGAGACTTGGTCTTGCTTAGTCCCTAGACTAAAATCCCCTGGATGACTAATGTACATAATTAATATGGCTGTGTTTCAGACAGTAATCAGAACAGTTTGCAACCAACGAAGCAACTTATCCCTCTTTCCATTTTATTAATATCAGCTGAGAAATGAGTCAACAATAAATTCAACCATGAAAAAATATTCAGAATTTACCATTTGCTTTACCCACTCTCCTTTCCAAAGTCAATAGATTTATACCAGAGATGAATTTGGGACACCTCGTATTTCAGAAATCACTTTGATGAATAAAGAAGACATTAAATGTGTTTAATTCCTTTCTTTTTCCAGACATCTTGGTGGGACTTTCCTTTTTTTAATATAAACGTAGGTAACTTTATGCATGTAAGTAATTTTTTTTTCCTTGGTGCAAAAATTAATCCCTAAAGCAAAATACACTTAATGTGTATTTAGTCAACACTCAGTTGACAGCACTGAACTTGTGTTTTCCCCCCCTTATTTACATCTACTGAATGTATGGTAAAAAATCCCAAACTCAAGAGCATATTAAATTTCATTTTCATGATATTTGGTATCGGTGGGGTGGTATCACTTTAAACACCATTAAGTGGTAGATCAGACAGAATAAAAACATTTTCCATCCCTCTCAAGCTTTTAACCTTTAGGGCTTCCTTGAGGGGAAAATGATTCAAATGCCAAACTCACAATTATATATGCACTACGCAGAAAAGACGGCCAGGCGTTTACACAGAGAAACTACGCAATACATTAAAGTTACATTAAGGTCCTTAGTTTTCCTCTTCACTAATTTCCCTTCTCATAACTCCCACATACACACTCAGAGCCTTTCCCAGGCTCAGCTATCACACTGTCTTCCCCAAAGGCACATTTACAAGCAGACCAAGCTTCCAAGCCATCAGTAATGTGACTGCCCTATAGATTCAGTGTGGAAACTAAGGAGAAGACTGATAAGTAATCAACAAGTACAGCACAACACAAGATTAGTAGTCAGCTCTCCACCAACGGAGAGGTTAGGATGTACTCTGCCTTATGATGTAAAGAAGATTTATTTTTTTCCATTTTTAAAGGAGGAGGTGATAGGAAGCCTTACTGGAAACAAAAATGATTTGCTGCATGGAAAGCTTAAACATGGCAGGGTGGAGCTAGGGGAGGTGTCAGCAACAGCCAGCTGAAAAAAAAAAAGGTTCCATTTCTCTACTAAATGTAGAGGGGAGGCTTTCCTCTGCGTACCCCTGAAGGGCTCAGGTTCCCTTTGGTTTTGGCTGCTACAGCAAGAGCTCTTCATCCTGTTTTACCCTAACCCACACACCAGCTATATAAGCGTGTACACCCTTTGACAATTAAATGATGTGGAAAACACAAACAGAACAAAACAACACTGACCTAGACAGATTTTTTTTATCGTTGCATTAAAAATCTGCATTGAGGCACTGTACGGGGAATGAGCATAACTTAAATATTCACACTGAAAACCTCCCATTAGAGGATACAAAAATGGTTAGGATACAGTTGGGTTTATTGCTAAGTACTATTTCCAACAAACAGAGTAAATGAAAAATTCCCTCCAGTACTGCTTATGCCAATGAGAACTCTGCCCTTAAGTACTGGTTCCCTTTTCTCTCTAGCAGTTACTATTTTGCAATTAATAAAATTCAAGGCAATATGGATCTTTATTACCCTGCGTAATCAAGGACTCTATTGTCAGGCAGAAAGAGTATGAAACCATTCAAACCATTTTACTGTGTCTTACTGTCTTCAAAAGCAGCAACCACCTCAAGATGTCTAATCTAACTAGCAATTGTTCATATTTTTCTTTCTTACTTACTCAAAAAGACTAAACTCTCTCTTGTATTTTCTGATTGTAAGAAGCAGGTAGATTTTAAAATACTATACACACTATACAAACGTGCAATATTTTACGATTAGTTTATTACCGAGAGCGAAAAACTTGATATATTAATCTTTATCCCCAAAAAGTCACTCACCCCCACACAAATGAATGTGTTGATTAATTGTAAAACAAGTATAATTTCCCTGCATGAAGGTTATACCATAAAAGAGGTTTCGTCTGCATCTGAATTACTAGTGCATCACTTAGCACCTCTCTAGTGTCTAGACCATATGGCTTCAATTGACAGCTGATGAAACCAGTAATTGTCCTCTTGCATTAGCCATTGGTTATGTTGTTGCTCAGATTCTTGATGGCAGGAGAAACAACCTCCCTATAATGGCCTTGATAATGCATGCTAAAATTGAGCAGAAGCCAAAACCTCCTCTTAGCTGTTATTATAGCTGGCCTAGAGGTACGAAAGCATACGTCAACATGGCTGCTAAAAACTGAACTGCAGTCCAAAATTATTATTCACTTTTTATGAAAAATGGAATCACATTTCTTCATGCAAATGTCTGGGAAAATCTTGTGTCAGGTGGACTTATACAAGGAATTCTCACTCTCTGTCAACAGAAGAGATATCTGTGCTGATCAACTAAGGGCATATAGTGAACGTTGAATTATTAACTGTCATCATGAGTAACAGAGTTCAGACACAGACAAAACTAGGAAGCCATAATATCTGGGTTTTTATAGTCTCTGGCTTGAGAACTTCGTGCCACCCAACACACACGTTTTACAAACAGCAAACTGAGTTACCAAGATCCTGCTAGTATTACCATAAATAATACAGAACTTCTGCAAATTAACTCATTGAAAAATAAGACATCAAACCTAAGAATTACAAAGGCATAGTCCGGAACTCCTCTATGAAAATAATCCTTCCTGTCAGGGTAAGAATCCATGTGTGTATTTAATGGATTTACTGTGAAAGTTCCAAAATAGGTGAGCAGAGTCTGCCTAAGCAACTCTAAATTCTATTCCTAAATTACCCATCGATAGCAAAGATGTGATTAGATCCTATAGGGTCATCGAGTTCCAGTTCCAGTTTACTAATCCAGTACCAATTTATTTCAACAAAAACAAAACAAGGAAACATTGTATATTTACACATTTGCAAACATGAAGTATTTTTAAATAGCTGTTTTTATTTGTTAAAACAAAACACTCAAGTCAGTTCAACTCAAATCTGCTTTTTTAATGTATGCTGCCTTACAGAAGCCTAATTTCCCCATTTTTCCCTTAGAGTTAGTTCCTGATGAATCTACATCTGTCATATGTACACCATCCTTTATGATGAAAGAGGCGTTGTGCTGCATTATGAGAGAGACAGCCTCACAAAGAGGCTAAGATAAAAATGGACCTGAATACACATCATAACAGAAAATTCAGTTTACTGTTAAACTGCTTAACTGAGGCAGAGCAGATACATCCAGCCTACTTCCTCCAACATCTGGAAGCGTAAGGATAAGGAATATGAAATGGAACAGGGTTAGAGGATCTTTCTTCTAAAAGTCCCTCCTTACTTCCCTTTCTCAATTCAGTTTTCTGTATTTAGTAGTTTTGGGATTTCCTCACTTGGAGGTTGCAGCCCCATTGTTATCATTACTGAAAGTCGTAACAGAATCTATCCTAGCCTATATAAATTTGGATTTGTACTGTACCTTTCTTAGTCTATTAAACTTTCATGTTGCATAGTTTCATGTGGCTAGGAGTTTCTCATTGTACTGATAGATTGAACAACGCCTGCTCAAAATAATTTGCTGTCTCATCTGACAAAAAGAGTGCTGAGTAAGTTTCGCAGACTTCTCACAGAAAGAAACATATACATTTTCTAAAAACTATAGTAGAGTCTTTATAAATATTCTAAAGAAAAGTTCACAAGTATTTCTACATGGAACTTATATTCCAAAAAATAAAACTTAAATATTTGAAAGCATTTCATGACCTCGCTGCTGGGATCATTGAACCTCACCTTCAGATGTGGACACCTTGTCTTGTTCCTTGCAGGAAACTCATACAAAAACCAAACCCACGCTTTCTACAAATCCTCTCTTACAGGACACCACTATACTTAAGGGATGCCCCTACATGCCACTACAGGACAAGCTACGATAGCTGGAAGCTGCTAGCCTTGAAAGATAGATAGACTCATGGTTTCCTCTAAAAATTACAACCTCAGCTGCTCAAAGCTGGTCAGGAAAGAATTCCGACAAACAAATAACAACATTGTGCAGCCAGTTTGATCTGACTGTATTTGGCCCTGCAATCCCTTATTGCTTTAAAGCAATATACAAACAACCCATGTCAGTTTGTGAAAAAGAGCTTTTAAGATAGGTATTCACCAAGTGATCCACTGATCAACTGCAGGCTTTTTAATGCTGATTACTGCATTAGCAAGACCAAAGGCTCAGGGGGCAAAGAAAATTGCTCAGCCTCCATTGAGCTTTTATATTGCATTTCTGGCCAAAATTTCTAACAAGTTTTTCTTACTAGCAGTAATCTGCAGTCATTGATTTTATGACACAGGCCTCTTCACTCAAACTGGTGTGAGACCACCTGCTACTTTCACATATGTCACAATTCAAAATAGCCAAACACCCTTTGGAAGTACATTTTAGCAAAAACCATTTTTCAAGACAGGTCTGCATGTTTCTTTCCATACCATGAGTATTTAAACGTTCAGGTGTGAGATACAAAAATATTAAGTAACTGGACCAACTGTCAGATTAACAGGTTTCTTGTATTCTGACAGTCAGGTGTACTGTGTGATACGTGTTCCCTGTTGATATCCTGATTTTAACAAGTTACAGCTGAACTTTTCCACAAGACTATAAGGAAATTTTCCCGCAATGTCTTCCTTGCGTAGTTTGACAAGATCATCCTCTTGATTTCTGTTATTCTTTCTCTGCTTCTTTGCTCTCCCTTCTTTTTTGCACAGTTTTCTAAACCACTCTTCTCAATGCCTCAGGTAGAAGAGGCACGTCAGGTTCTGCAGGAAAGGAGCATTTCTGGTTTTTGTCAGATAACGTTTTGTAATGGTCAATCATTGGACATCTCCCTGGGGGCTCAATGATGCTGCAACCAGTAAAAGCTAACCTACTCTGCCCATTATAACACACATATTGAAAATATCTACACCAGCCTGGTAGGACATGGCATCTACTGAGCACTTTCACTTCAGTTTTCACTTTCTAAATGAAGCACATCCCTCCTTTCTACCTCAAAGGCATTACTGGAAATCACAGGGGGTTTTGGCATACTTTTTAAAAAAGTCATCTTTTCATTTATTTGCATTAACTCTAAGCATTGTACTGCATACATTAAGTCCATAGAAAGTTGTGTTCTCTCTTTCAAACATATCCTCCACTTTGTTGACAAAAATGTGGCAGTGTAACAGTGACCAAACAGTATCCACAACCGAAAACTTGTTATAGATACCGAATAACCTACTCCTTGTGTAATTATTGCCTAATGTTCTCTTCAGTAAGCCCTGACTGCTTTTCACTTCTTTTGGCTGACAAATGGCACTTTGAAACTTATATTATTGTCCTCAACACCATCAGTTAGGTTCTTAAACAAATTCCAAGGCAGTCTTTACTGCATAGATACCCAAACAAGGAGGCTTGATCAAAACTCATCTGAATTTTGGAAGCTTTGAAATGAGACCTCAAACATTGCAGTTAAGGTAAATCTAGTCCTGGGTAATCCAATCTTTTGTACCCATTTTCAGATTATTAAAACCTACATCGATTTTCTAACAAGTCGTGTCTATGATGTAGCTCATTTCCATATAAAACTATTAACATAAGTATATGCTATAGAAAGATGGAAAATGACCTCTTGTGGAACAGTATGGCCTGCTCAGTAATAGTCCTGCATAACTATATTTTTTATAACATTAAGTGTTACTTTCCTTCTTAGCACTACTTCACTCAGTAAAATTTGTCTGGAATAGTTTGTCCTCATCTACATTATACCGCAACCTTTTGTTTTCATTTTGTGTTCCTTCCAAGGACCCCTGAAGGTCAGACTGACAAAACCTGTAACTTCTCCTAACTCTTGTACACAAAAATAACATATAGAATTCATAAATACTCACAATAGATTATTTTGTTCTTCCCTTTTAAAGGAAAATATATTACTTATTTTCTAAGGTTCGTTTACTGGAGAACATCTATTCTCTGCTCACGTAGTACTGATAAAGAAAAAGCCACAATACGTAGAACCGAGCAAGCTGGGTCTATGAATAAGTCAGAATTTCACTGTTGAGTCTGGTGGGCAGGGATAGAAAATTTATGCTTAATATTTCAGTATTTTCCTCTCCCACCAATTCATTAAATCAAACTAGTTTACAATCTCAGATTGTTTGGTTTTCTTCTGTAAACAATTAATTTACTTAGTAATTATTGACTATGCTCTGTAGGGAACATTTTATGGAAGGAGTTCTTAATTTTATAAGAAGGGTGGCAAAATTAAGCAACTTCTGAAATTATGAATTATGACACATTGTGTCTTTTATTTTTTTTTCTAGAGATATTTAAAAAATAAGTTAAAGGCCAGAAACAATGATTTTTTTTTTTAATTTTAAAGATCACATGAAACTTAGAAAAATTGTTCTGATTTTATGTACAGCAATATGGTTCTGATTTTATGTACAGGTTACTAAGGAAGCAGAAGGGCTGGACAAAACACCATTCCTACAGTATCGCCTACTACGAGCATTTCTCAACAAGAGAGATGAGAAGGAATGTTTTGTCCTTTATCAAGAATAACAGAAATTTTTTTATTTTGTCTTAACTTCCATATTTACTATCTCACAGGTGACTGACAATTTGTAAAATGGATGAGTGAAGTCAAGCACTTAGACTAAATAAATGATTTCACCTAGAAGTTCAGGACTGCATTCAGTCTTCTGTGCATTTAATTATTCAGCCTTTTGGGTGGAATCTAAAATCTAGTGTTCAGTGACAAACACTCTCCAAACAGCATTCTTGAAAAATTTTTCATGTGCCAGGACTGGCTGTAAAACACTCTTTGCCTGACTCAGGAAGGACCCACTGGACTGCTAGCCTGGTCGCTGGAGCCAGGCATAGATGCTGCTGTGGGGGGAGACCCTGCCCCTAGCCACACAGCCTCCACAGCCCTGAGTCAGAAGAACAAAAGCCCTCTTAATAATCTGTAAAGTGGAGGTAATTGTATCGATTTCTTTAGAACCTAGAGCCCAGTGCAGTCGTACTTTAAAATGATGCTGAAAGTGAAAGTAGAAGATCCAGATAACTCATTTGAAAAGCTGACCAGATTCCTAAATACCAAGACACATGTTTAACCACCAGGCTATGAGGTTTTCTGGTTGAATAGCAGGATGTACAATCCTTTCTCTTCCAGGAAGAAACTGTTCTGTGTTGCAATCTTTTAGCCTATTTCTGTGTTTTACATTGACTAGCAATGGAATAGCTACATAAGGAGATCATGATGTTCTTTCTCCCTCCCAAACAAGAACGACTGAATTTGAATCACCTAGTCTTTACATTAGTTCAAGCTGTAGATAAAAGTTTTTTCTTTTTCAACACAGAAAGATCAGTTTGCAACAGGGAAAAGAAGAATCTGTTCAAATACTAGAGCAGCTTGTACTAAACACAAGATAAGGGAAAGGTGTGTCATGGATGTCCAAAATTCATATTATGATATTCTTCATAAAGAAAATGTTAAAATTCGTATTTTAAAATGGTTCTTTTCATTTTTTAAACGAATTTGAAAGACTAAAAATTCTTAAGAGGGTTGAATAATTTGAAGTTCCATGTCACAGTATATAAAACACTTAATTGACCCAAATAAGTGTGTTCATTTCACTGGCAAATTCTGATTTGGCTTGACCTCAACTGATTTTTCACATTTTTTGGTTCAGTGACCAAGTATTTAAAAAAAAAAAAGAAGAAAAAGATAAAGAAAGAAAAGGTACACACATTGTTCTCCTAGCTCTAGCTCTAGTGGAGATATTCTATAGTTTATGTTTGCTGAGATGCAGTAGGAGATAATACGTATTAATTCTCAGACTCCAGACTCACAGCCGTTATTAATTTGTTTTCATCATTTAGAGTGCAACCCTGAAAAATTGAATCCCTCACTGATTAATGGAAACAAGAAATTTTAAGCCTGACAACAATGTTTTAAGACTGAAGCCTTTATGTAAAAGATTAGTAAAGCTTAAGAGAGCTTGTGATATTGAGATATATATATACACACGCACATTGTGTTTCAAAAGGAACTTAAAAAATGGAAGCCATCATAGTTCCTTGCTTCTATCTAACGGTATCTATTTTGTAAGGAAAAGATCAGCATTAGAGCAGGATGAGAGCACTTCTAAGGTGTCTGCGGTTAGGTTTGCTTTACCCCCAAGACACTAAATGGCTGAAGTTTTTCTTGACAGATGAATATTACTAGTACTCAAATATCTGCTTGTGTTTCATTCTCAGTCATAACTAAATTTAAAAAATCATTTTACTGACCACAAAGTACATGACTACAGGAATATTATTCTTTTCACTTTTTGTATAATTGTTTCTTTATTTCCTATCTCTTCTAGTCATCCCCACTCCTTAAAATCACCCAAACACTGCTATGGCATCCAAGAGCTCCGCGTGTCCCTCCCATGAAATGAACTTTCAATGTAATCTCTTCCAGCATAAATAACTTTAAATCTCCTAGCAGCAATTCACTGTGTTTAGACTTTTATATAATGTCTAATTTATTCTTGTTTCACCAGCAAGGACATCTGCATCTGTGGAGATGAAGTAGATTCTCATCCCATAAGAAAGATCCACTTTGTGACTTTGTTAGTTCTTCCTTTGGGGTATGGCAGAGATCCAAAGATAGTTATGTTCTCTTGTTTTTAATCAGCTAACTCTCACAGAGAACACTACAAGCATAGTGATTTCTCAGCAGTTCCTTGGGATTTCTCCTTTCTTCCCAGACTATCCTAAGTATCTCCTCTTCAACTTTAAAGGCTGCCTTTTATTATACTAAAATATTCCCAAGGTAACCCAAATGGTACTTTCCCTACCTCAGACCACATTTCTGATGTTATCATTATACCATTGTTACCACCAGAAACTATGTTAACCTAACCCACAGTCAGAGTAGCAAACTCAGCAGACACCATGCAGGCTCTGATAAATCCGATGATCAATTTGGCTTCCATCCGGAGCTGGCATCTTATATCATATCACCCTTCATCTATGTACATCTGTGGTGAGTAATGGCTCCAACACATGGGAACAGACTGTTACATTCTGGCATATGGCAGAAGGCAAAATAATGATAATACTACATAGTGTTAATTTCAGTTGTGCTCAATACAGAATTTCTACTTTATGTGTCTAGGGTCACGCATTTTGAACTGTCTATGTGAACATGCAAGCACCATTCACATTCATTTTTCACTAACTGTGGACCTTAACTTGAAGCTACTACAAAGACATGCTGAGGAAAATGATCATTTCCATCCACCTGGGAATCAGCCTGGGATTCAACTAAAGAGGAATGAAACTGTGAACTGTATATCTCAATTTAAGGCTTGTTGCAAATCCCACAGGAGAAAAATGAAGTATTTCCACTGAATATCCTGGATCCATAGCCTAATCCAAACTGATCTGCTGTTTCTAACAGCCATCAGTTTCACCCTTCGAGATTTCAAGTTTCCCTGATTTCTCCCTTTTTGTTATACACTGAAATGAATTCAAAAGTAAACCAACAAAGTGCAGCAGTGATGTTTTGACGTGATGCCAAATATGAAGTAGCATAAATTTAACAGTTTTCATTAACACAAGAATATTCACTAAACATTTTTCTATACCAGAAGAAATAGTCTGTGCAATAAAATTAAATCCATCCTGACAGTGACCCACAAATAACCTGTTTGTATAGTCCCTTTGCTATTCAGCTAGGCCTCCTGGTGGTGCAGAGCTGTCGCTCATTAATTTTACTGATTGCATAATGAGAAAAAGTCATGCGGCTTTGCATATTAAAAGCTGTAGGTCGATTAATCACCATTTTGAAAATAAAGAGAGATAAAAATACAAGGCAACGTGAGAACCAACAGGAAATTTGTACCTAGTGGGGGAGAAAAGGAATTTCACCTACTGATTCACAGAGTAACGTGTACTTGGTTCAGTAAGTGGGCTAAGAAAGGAGACAATAATTTTTATTGTTTGTGAAAGAGCATTTAAAAATGCCAATGCATACAGTTACAAGGAAACGCGTCTAGAAAGATCGTCTGTTACAAAAGATGCTTAAATACTTGGAAGCACTGAACTAATACAGTACACTATTCAGACCCCCCACTAGATCTAGGCAATCATGTCACCGATTTTGCTAATACTTTTACGTTCTCTGGACCATGTACAAAAGGATAGAAGCAGGAATGTCATCATTGTCCCAAACCAGACAGCTGTATGTTATCACGGAATCACGGAATCTTCAGAGTTGGAAGGGACCTCTAGAGATCATCTAGTCCAACTCCCCCGCTAAAGCAGGATTGCCTAGAGCACATTACTCAGGACTGCATCCAGACGGGTCTTGAAAGTCTCCAGAGAAGGGGACTCCACAACCTCCCTGGGCAGCCTGTTCCAGTGCTCTGTCACCCTCACCGGAAAGAAGTTTTTCCATATATTTGAACGGAACTTCCTATGTTCTAACTTGTGCCCATTGCCCCTCGTCCTGTCACTGGGAACCACTGAAAAGAGTCTGGCTCCATCCTCCTTCAACCCACCCTTTAGATACTTGTAAACATTAATAAGGTCTCCCCTCAGCCTTCTCTTCTCCAGGCTAAAGAGTCCCAGCTCTCTCAGCCTTTCCTCATAAGGGAGATGCTCCAATCCCTTAATCATCTTAGTTGCCCTTCGCTGGACTCTCTCCAGCAGTTCCCTGTCCCTCTTGAACTGGGGAGCCCAGAACTGGACACAGTATTCCAGTTGTGGCCTCACCAGTGCAGAGTAGAGGGGGAGAATGACCTCCCTTGACCTATTGGCCACACTCTTCCCTATGCAGCCCAGGATTCCGTTGGCCTTCTTGGCGACAAGGGCACATTGCTTGCTCATGGATAATTTACTGTCTACTAGGACCCCCAGATCCTCCTCCTCAGAACTACTTCCCAGCAGGTCCACCCCTAACCTATACTGGTGCTTAGCATTCTTCCTCCCCAGGTGCAGGACCTTGCATTTGCTTTTGTTGAACCTCATTAGGTTCTTTTCTGCGCAGCTCTCCAGCCTGTCCAGGTCACGCTGGATGGCAGCACGGCCCTCTGGGGTGTCAGCCACCCCTCCCAGTTTGGTATCATCAGCAAATTTGCTGAGGATGCACTCTGTCCCCTAATATCTAACGTCTGTCCCCTAATTTATAACGTGGCACAGGTAATACTATTTATCTCAAACAGCCATTACTATTCAGCTATTCAAACTTCTCATCCCCTTCTACAATACACCATCAATAAACATCACTCAAAATGTTTTCCCTACCATCCCTACCATCTCAAAACTTCCACTTCTTGTTTTTATGACACAAGGAAAACACATGGAGTGCTGTGGAGAACCATCACACCAACTTTTCTCCACGCCCCACCGCACCCCCCTAGAATATAGGGTCCTTGCAACTATACAGGCTGGGGATTAGCTGTGCTGGGAAGGCACAGCTACAACTGGTATAACTAGCTACAACTACATAAAGGTAAAAAGGATTATACCCTGAAAAAATTGGATAACATGAGGCCACAACCACAGACAAGCTCCCATAAACAAAGCATCTTATTTAAATAACCAGTTAGAGGTGCAGCAATGACTTCAGCAGTTTTAAAAATCCAGCTATTTGTAATAAGAATTATTTTCAAACTCAATATATACAATTATTCAGAAATGTAGATACAGTAATAGTCAATTCCCCGGCTTGCATGCTCTATCTAGTAAACGGTATCATTATTTCATCTGGTTTTATTTAAGTGAGGCAATTACCTTGCTTAAGTGCATTTGTCTCCCTTAAGTAACTTTTGCAGAGGTATATTGAAACATATCATACATAAAACAAGAAGTAGGTAGGTAAATGCACCCTGCTTTACAACTCTGTCTCTGCGGTTGTCTACTTAGTAACTGTTACCCAAGCGCTGGTACTGCAAGCCACAAGCAACTCTGACCTGGCCTTTTCCTAATGAATTAGAAAAAAGGATATTAAAATTTATAAATCATACTTTAATGGTATTCATGTGAGGCATATGCAACCAGACAATTACTTTACTTCAGTGTAGAATGTTTACAGCCTTCTTATATATTAATTGCAAGACAACATATAGCTGTGTATATGTGCATGTGAGTTGGAATCCATTTTTGTTAAGTTCTCATAAGTTAAAGCTTGAAAACAGTTATAAGAACATATCTACGGAGGGAAAACAACCTACATTTTAATATTTTGAAAAAAAGGCGTATTAGGAGTAATGGATCACAGTTAGAGATCTGGTTCTTTGTAAGTAACTTTGAATGTACAAGGACAGAAACTCAACTGAATCAAAAATATTCTTCCAAGGACACAAGGATTATCACAGAAAGGGCCCAAAAAAGGTTTTTCTTCTATGAAAAGCAGCATACTCAACAAGTCTTCCTACCTGTAATATAGCAGTTTATAAAAGTGTGTATCATTCCTCCATTATAAGCCGAGCACTATTAAAAAGACTAACTTAAAGACTAACTTAAAGTACAGTTTGTGCTAGAAAAACATAACCAAAGAAACAAGACTTTTGGAAAATTAAAAACAAAATGTTCTGCACCACTGTTGATAGAAACAACCTCTCCTCTAAGAATTTTTTTCAAAGCAAAAACCTTCAGCCTGTCAAGTCTTAGATTTCCTACCTTCTGGATTTTTTTTTTTTTTGTTTCTGCTGCTCTTAGTGCATATGGTTGATAACATCTTGTGATATTTGTCCCATCCTACCTATCTTCCATGCATTTTTCATCCACTGAGATGCAACATACGGTGACCTGTATATGAGTAGTTGTAGACTGACAGAAATCTGCACATTTCATATCATGTATTCATGAAAATTGCATGGACTCTATTAGCACAGGTTTCCTAGCTTTAGCCAGGTTCCGAGGTTATTTTTCCTGATTCTGGCACATTCATGCCAAACAGTATTTGAGCAGGTAAATAAACAGCAGTTACCTTCCTTGAGCCGTCTAGACTGTTTTATTTTTATCTGTGACTCATGGAATGAAACGAAGATGAGTAAAAGTCTAATAGGGAGGGAGTCCCACAATAAACTTACAGAAATAGTGAGGAGATACTGTTCCATTATCACTAGCATTAAATGCATTGGAAATACATCTCTGCTGAACCAGTTCAGGAGTGTGCCACAACACCTTTACACAGCTATTTGATTTGTACGCACCTCTCTGCTGTAGGAATGTACAAATCAAATGTCTTCAGCACAGAGGCACATAAATAATCAACTTCATCTACTGCAATTAGAGCTCACTATTCATGCAGCATAATTATATAGCCAACACCACACAGTGCAAAAGGCAATCACATGCCACTGTAAACAGAAACTATAAAGAACTTTATCTGACATTTCTCTGTTTACCCATTCCAATTGCTTCTTTCTCCTTCTTTATTCTTATGGGAAATTTTGTCTTAATCTAATTTAAATAGGATTTAAATACCATTGGCTGTGCATTTACAGCAACATATGTTTATATTTTCATCCAACTCATCCATTTTTCCTCTGCTTAACAACCCTGCCAAAGTTGTTCTTTTTCAAACAATAAATTAATTCAGAGAATGATTGTTTATAGTGAGATCTTCTGTTAATTCCGACATATGCCAAAAGGCCACCAATTGTGACTGAAAATATAGAACAATATCAAAGCTTTAATTAGTTCTATACCACTTATATATTACCAAACAGAGGCAGGGCTAAAAATTAAATAGAGCAGTTCAAATACGAACAGGGAAAAAGTGCAATGCTTTGAAATGCAGAGAGACTCATGTCTACGTTACTGGGTTTTGAGATATATATCTCTCAATCAATCAATGTAATGGGAGAGTATCCCTGGTCATCTTTAAACTTTCTGAAAATGTTGCTATCACTGGGGTAGAAAAAAGACAAACGCATTAATTTCTTTATACGTATTTAAAATATAAACCTGGACATGGATGGACAGGTATTGTTTTGTTCTGGTTCAATGAAAGATTAGAGTTTCCATAATTAGAAAAGGTGCTTAGGCTTAGTGCTATATAAGAAAATCATACTTACGCTAAATAAGTTTGTATAGTTAAATTATTTGAGTTGAGTGCCCTTAAGTCACTTTCTTACAATCTGTTTATTTTGAGTTAGAAAGCCAGAGCGGACTATTATGATATATAGTTAACTCACATTTGCTTGAAAGGTTCTTTTAGGAAAAAAATCTAGGTTTTTTAATTAGTAGACAATATTTCACACACTGATTCTGAAGCCCTGCTACTATGCTACCAACTAGAAATATCTAGAATGTTGCCAACTGCTAAATCCAAGCAATATATTGTATAGCCTGGTTACTGAAAACTTGTAAAAGCCTGAAGTGAATTCATTGGTCATTGGCTGCTGCCAATAACATTACACCACCACACCTATGATAATTTATAGCAAGATTCTGAAGATGCAGTTGAATTTCTAGAAACTTTTTTTCTGACAATTAGAATATTTGTTCTTTCAACGAAGGTTTAAGGAAAGGCATTTATCTACCCTGCTGTGACTGAAGAAATCTCACATGGAAGTTCTGACTATTGAGGAGTGCTATACCATCCATTCCAACTTAGTTTTTAAGAGTATTCCAGGATACCAGGTAACTGAGAGAGACCCTTTAGTTGCCATAGTAGTGCATGGATCTCTCCTCCTCTGCTGTTGCAACATTTTGTTCATTGAGTTGTATAAATGTGTAGACACGTATATTAATTTGATTGTCCAAACAACTTTTTAGCAGGAATGCTGTCAGACAGCACTACCTACTTGGAAAATTTTTGATCACTTTTTTTCTGCTTTTTAAGTATTTAGGGTGTCCTGCAGTGATTCCTTCCTGTTTAGCTTATTCAGGCAGATTAATAGAAATAATGTAAAATGTTATATTCAAGTATCTTCTATATTTACTAAGGGAGAACACTTTCTATTTCTAGGAGGAATCTTAGTCTCTGTTTCTGCTGGTCTTTCTGTGGCTGATAACAATGTCTGTGCATTTCTCCCAAAATCACTTTACTGTTTTGTGATCCTTCCACTTAGCCGCTTTGCTTCCTATTTGCCCATCGCTCAAAGAAAACTATTTAGAAAACGTAACCACCAGACTATTCTAACTAAAGCCCTCTAACAACATGAACTTATTCTTTGTTACTCACATGAAGAGCAAATAGAAAACGAAAGCAGAAAGATCGTTATGGGGTTAAGTTACTGAGATTAAGATGTAGCATATAGCCCTAGTTCTGCCACATACCTCCTGAACTTCTGTTAACCAGCCAAGTCACTTGAGTTCTCTGTGCTTCAGCTCCCTTCACAATGAGGAACAATATTCTTTTTCTCTACCAATCACCGTTAGTCTGAGCTCTTCAAAAGCTCTCTCCTCTCTCTGCACAGTGCTTAGCACAGTGGAGCCCAGTCTTTTGCCATTAATAATAATAATCAGAAAACTCAAAATCCTAAAGAACTCTTAAGAATCAAGATCTACGCATTTTTTAAAAATTATCCATTTCTGAATTATAAATCTAATCATCAGATGTCGGTTTATAGACTCTAGGACTCCAAAGCTCATCCTATTCTCTCTAAGATGCTCAGAAGATTTTATGGCCTGTCTGTCCAGTATTGCACACTGAAGTGAAATAATGTTTTTCCTTGTCCTGTAAAGTGAATTTCCAATTAAAATTCAACAGTGCAATCCCATTCAAAATGGTTCTAATATCATTTGAAGTACATTAATTTGACTTGGTTACCTGTTTTGTTAATTAAACTGATGAGGCAATTTATTTGCTCATTCCAGTCCTGACATTAAATGACATTTCATGTGACATCCGATATTTTTGTGTTAATTGAATAACTTTTGATTTGTATATACCGGGTTGATTTGTGTAGTACATAAGTGTCAGGAAAAAAAAAATGGTATCTGCAAATAATAAGTAATGTAAGTGATTTACAAGTAGAGTTACTAGCATTTTGAGCACAGGTGGCTGTTTATTTTTAGATTTCCTAAGGACTGTCACTCCAAACTGCTATTTTTAATAGCATTTTGGAAATTAGAAATGCAGAATGCAATGTTGGGTGTTTCTATATTAATGAAGCACTTCTAAAAATAGTGTTTCTTTCCATTAGTTGTTCTTGCAGAACTAGGCCAGTAGAACCAGTCCTTGAGATTAAATGATCATTGCTAAATTTTTTGTCTTTATGAGTATTGATTCTTATGACAGAAAGACAGGCTTTAAGAGTTTACTTCTATGAAGCAAATATTTTAATCCACTTCTGCATGGAGCCCGTGGAAATTCCTGCATATTGCTACTGGATGGGAAAATAAAGACACCATGACACATGTAGCTGATATACTTTCTTCAGCATGAAATTTGGTATATCCATTATTCTTGGATAAGATTTTGTGGCATCATTAGCCACAAAATAAGACTGAACAGTAGGTCTTTATTCCAAATGAACAACTGAGGAGAAATTCCTTGTTCTGGCTGAAGATTGTAAAAATAACCTCTTCCTCTACTCCCCTCCCCAACTTTCATGAGTGTGCTTTTCATGTGTCTCTCAGTTGTAAACTATTATATGGTCTCTGTTTCAACTGTAAGTGAATAGGGTTTTCTTACCTTAGCCACCCTCGGAATTGCCTCCTGTTTACTTTTTTCAGGATTTTTTGGTCATGGGCAAAAGCTTCCTATATTCAGATTTTCTTCAATGTAAAATCAACTGAAATTGTGTAGGCGTTAATAGGAACATATTGGAATCTCTGTCCCAATTCTGACTCCTCATAAAGGGTGTCATAAAACTTATGTGAGAACAAAAAAAAAAAAAAAAAAACCAAAAACAAACTCAAAAAACAGACCCCACAGACCCTTTTAAAATAGAA
>VYZM01001950.1:61240-74855 GCA_013398915.1 Dromas ardeola | reverse complement strand
ACTCAGAAATAATTGTGGGTACAAACCACTGCCCTGAATTTCATTTTCAGAAGGGAATTTAAAGCTTTGCAATTCTGACTGACCAGGTCTCATGCTGCATATTAATAATTCTCTGCACGAAATAAAGTCATTTGATATTATCAAACACCGCAGAATTCTTTTGCAATGACACCTTTCACTAAAGTTTTACAAATTGGCGTTAGGCTGCTACAGCGATGAGCAGAATATAAGATCAAATAGAACAGAACAGAATGTGGCTCATTATTATTCAGATTGTTTTATATCTAGCTGCAAAACACTATACTCATTTCTTTATAGCAAACAATGACTAACAAAATGGATACATTTATTCTTAGACATTAACTGCCAATAGGGTACTACTGAAATTTGTACTTGAAAAAGGCCACTAAATCATGTATTAAAAGATATCACTGGTTACCAGGTAGCAAAGCTCCACACACTTTGCTGCCCGTTTCTGTTTACAGACAATAGTGTAAAGTCTCACTGTAGATTCTGGAGGTAAATATTCACCCACAAAGCAGAAGTACTCGATTATCTCCAGTAACATTAATGTAATTTCCTCATACTGTTCTTATCTTTCTTAGACAACACCATAATCAGAATATGCACAACTATAGGCTTAATTGAAATTTTAAAATAGCAAATTGATAGAGGGCCTCGGTCATTCTCCCCACTCCTGCAGTAGAGAGCTCCTGTAGCAAGAGAAATTATTTAATTCACTAAAAACAATCAGTTTGAAATTTAATGCAAGTGCCAAAAGTCTACAGTTGTATTGATAAAACCATTATGTCTGTAGTCACCTGGCAGAAGGAGATGAAGGTTAGGCTGGTAAATTTTTAAAAGCCATACTATACGTCCATGATAGTCACATACATGTGAAAATCAAGCTTCATTAGATATAGCAATGGTGGATTGTGTGAAAAATGTCATGGGAAATATGTCAGTCGCAACTGGTATAGCAATTGCTATAGACAGATATAAGAAACATAACTGAAGTATAAATAGATGCCTCAATAAATTGCATAACCATGTCTACATATGAATCTGAAACTCCAAACTGTGAAGCAATTAACTAGAGCAGTGCTGTAAACCTGACCTTAGACAATCGTATGCCCAAGCATTTCCTTAAATGACCAGTTAAATCAAGAAAAGAAAATATTTACTTTACGCGTGATATTTGAAGAGCAGGGCCCTCTATTGGTTCTGAGGCAGCTAGGGCACAAACAGCATAGTGTCAGCTCCAGGACTACAATCCTTTCCCCTTATTGCTAAAGAAGGAAGGCTGGCCTACAGTCACAGCTCTAACAAGGAACTCAATAGAGAAATTTTCTGGTTTATGTTGCGGATATTCAGCTGCTTTAAATTGGTCCAGCCCTGATTTACGTGAGTGCTACACATCCAATATCAAGCAGCTTTCTGAATCTGCTTGTGCATCAGGGCTCCTTTGATCAAATGCTGTTATTAACTCTATTCTATCTGTCTTTTGTGTTGTCTTTTTTTTATGTCAGGAAAAATAGTGCAGAGTTTGTTTCTGATAACATGCTCTTTACAAGGACTTTTACAATGTGACTTAGGCTCAGTTCTGCTTTGTAAGAACAGAGGAAGAAGAGGACATGGAGGTGAAAGAGCAGTTCATCCTCCTTACCTAATAAATCTCTTCACTTCTGGCAGGGACTGGAAAAATGAGGCTCTGTTAATAGTGGTGGGTTTACCTGAATACACCTTTCATTTCATATAGATCACTGTAGACTATGTCTGGATTTCAAATAGAAACAGAAAGATTTTGTATTCAGCAGGAGAAACCCTGTGTTATTCTGTCCCCTCTTAAGCTTTAAAAATATTGCCCTTTTTTGTTATATGTCTTAGACTGTTAGGAAGATGGGTCAGAGGCTTTAACATTGTTGCTGTTCTCAGGATCGAAACGTTGGCAAGTGAGAAATAATTTGGGGTATTTTAATTTTCGCTCGTACTTCATTTCTTTTAAATGTCTAATAGAAGACTTGCAAATCTGACAAAATACGAGTTTTCTCCAGCTCACTAAAAACAATTATTCAAAAAATATGTTTGGCTGAATTTTAGTGCTCATGAAAAGAGAAAACAGATACCACTGCGTGAAGCATCGCACACAAGTTCCCCGGAGCAGTTCTGCCAATGCAGTTCAGCCCCACACCTGTCCTGGAACTATTCACAGAGCTAATCTATGCGGTAGTTATTCCCGTGTGGGCAACTATCCATGAGAGACTTGACTGAGACCAGCCAAATTCATCTGACTTGTGTTTTATTACTCACAGGAAGCCTGATCTGAAAGAATGAAGGGCTAACATGTTAACTCATACAGTGCCAACTTTCCACTGAGTTTTTTCTTCTCTTTTACAGTTACGGTAACTGAATTCTAGTCAGATTCTTTACTAGACTTTCTGCAAGAATACAAGTAAGCAAATAAGTAGAGTTACATATTGTCCCAATTATTATTTCTACCAGAACACTTGTGGAGAATGCTAAAATCATAAAAAATTGCACACCCTCTCTAACAAAACAAGGGCATATATATTTAGTATAATCTTCCCCATAAGTTATCTCCTTCCTTCATATTAAGTGCCCAGACTTGGTGCTGCTGATGATTGTGGGCATTTGTTGTGCTTGAGGGAAGAGAAATGCCAACCCTCTCATATGTACACACATGCAGGGAGTTTCTGCAACCGCTGCCAGTTCAGCCCTCAGTGAGCACCACTTCTTGTCCCCTCCCCGTTTTTAGAATCCAGTGTTGAGTTCTGCCTTGCCTTCAGCTGCAAGGGGAAAGAGCATACTGCAAACTCAGACTATAATGTAGAGTTTGATCAGTGTTTGACCTAGCCAGTGATTTAATCAACAGGACAGCATAAATGCGCTGATGACACAGAAGCAACATCACAATTCTGTATGTTGCAGTGCACAATAATCATTTCCTTCAACGTGTTTCTTATAAGCAAGAATAATAAAGACCCACTTCAGTGCCATTTGTCCCCGCTCTATTGTCCCTGGTGTTCCCTTAATTGTTGGGGTTTTTTTGTTACATAATGAATCTTCAATCTCGTTCAGATGAGAGGTCTAAAGGCAAGAGAAAACTAAATGCCATAAAAGTTGCCAGGATCTATACTATATATTTTAAGTAGCATTTAAGATTCATTATCCCCCTTTGATTTATCTTTGTAAAGCAGACTTTCTGTGTATATACCCATGCCTGAGAGGAAAATTTAAGACTAGTTATTCACTAATTGCTTTATCCATCCCATCTTTACTCTGTATCCGTTTTTTCTTACAGTTAACACGCATGGTTTCTAAGGTCACAAAAATGAGGCCATGGAATAATATTAAGAGTCAATACACCAAAGCTCACCAAACCAGGCTCACCAAACCAGTAGGGGTTCTGTTGTAGAGCTAACACACTCTGAGACAGCATTAACTCTGTCTGATGATTCCCATGTGCTATGCCCACCACAGAAAGAACTGGGGGAACTTCGTAGACCCTTTTGTCCCCTCCCAGCTCCTCCTAGATTGCGCACTGCCCTACCTCTCCCTCTCGCCACAACCGACAGTCCTCCCCTCAGCTGAACAACAGCTCAGGTGGTTAAAACTCTGATCATTAGGAAACTCCGATTTCCTGTTGCACAGAAAGTTGGTTGTTTATCTCTGCACTTCATTCAGTCTGGACAACTTTGATTACTCACTTTCATCCTGTTTTTCCCCCAGTTATTTTCTAGTCACTTTCCCTTTCCTGCTTTTATCTTCCCTCTGTACAGTACTGCAATACTTGACCTGCAAAATAATATGGGAAATATTTAAATGAAAATAAAAGCTTCCATCGCCATTATTGCTTGTTTCAGTTTGGATAGTATCTTTAGGATACTTTGTGTCCTCAATGCACCTGACATGACAGACATAACAGAACGAACTCCAGCTTAAAAGAGATCCTTCTTAGCTGAAGAGAAAACTAAAAATTCTGATACAGCCTGTGCTGCCGCATGTATTTAAAAAATAAAGAGAGCATGAGAAAGAGAAGCAGGAGAGAAGTATGCTGCTACCAGAATATAAATACATGTCAATAAAAGTACCCCAGATGTTGGAAGGGAACATAAATTTCATAGCAAGGCTACAGATCTTTGCCTTATTTCTGCTTCTAATACACAGGAGATGCTCTTTTAGCACAGCATTGAAGGAGTTAAAAGAAATGCCTTTCTGTCAAACATGGTTATCATTCAACACAAGACAATACACAGGGCTATACTTAAACACCCCTTCCCAAGATCGCCAAATATTTCTTCCCAAGACCTAAGTAGCTTGTGAACTGATACTGATGTTATCTGAAATTTAGAGGTGTTTATTCTCTTAGTTCTTAAAGAGGATCATCTTTCTGCAGCTGGTTGGCTAGACTGTAGGATGTCTTCTCTCGGTCAGCACGTGCATAACCAGACAATCATTCGGCAGCTTGTAAAATACGATTGCGTATGAGATATTGATGGCCTAAGGGAAGTTCTGAATATCAGAGGTTCATAATTAGAATACCTATGCATTTGATCCAATAGAGTTTCCATCAATGTCACAGAGATGAGTGGTTATGAATTTCAGTCATCTCTGCTCGTACAGACTGATTTATGCACTTTCAACTTTGGACGAATGAAGGGCGAAGAATTAAAGCCAAACTCTTCTACCTAGAGAGCTCCTTATCCTTTGAGGGGTTCTGAAATTTATAATCACCTCTCCCGGTGCTCAGGATCAAGCTCCACAGTTGGTAACTCATGACCTATTTATGTTCATGCCATCCATCCGCTTTCAGTCATTCTGTCCTCTTATCTGTGAATCCACAGTCACACCATGTAGGATGTGTGGATCTGCTGATAAGAAATTTTTACAGGAAAGAGAATCTGGGCAGACCAACATTGCTGCTGCCAGAGCTGCTGGCAGCAACTCTAACATCTCATTTATTCCAGATTATAAAGATCCACTGTGCTGATCTGAGGATAGAGCTGAGTGTTTGACTTCTGTGATAATAGACTATCTAGTTGAAATCTGTATTTTGTAATAAATATTAAGTTAAATAGATACTGATAAGATTATCCAGTGTGGGACAGAAAACAACCATCTTGTTAGCACTGAGATTTCCACAGGCTGTGGGTTTGGGTTTCCTTTGGTTTTGCTTTTGGGTTTGTTTTGTTTTGTTAGCTCCCCCCCCGCCCCTTTATTTAATTTTAAATCACTGCATTTTCCTGGAATTATACATAACTAAAAATGAAGGCTCTAGTGTGAAGACAGGCACCCTGTAGCCACAACTCAAGAAAAAGGGGAAAAAAAGAAATTTAATTGCATCTTTCTTTTTAAAACTGTATTAAATGGTTTGTGAAAACTACTTGTGAAAACAGTTCCCTATTAACTATGGGGGGAAAACACTAGGGGAGAAAAGCAAACAAAATTTATAGACAGTTTACATTTCAAAGTTCTACAGTATCACTGATTGCCCTGCTATCTAGTTAAATAATAAAAAAGGAAGATGCTAACTAAGCTTCAGAAGGAAATAGATTTTGCTAAATGATCTTTTGCCATTCTAATTCTCTCAGAGGTCTCTTTTATTTTTATGGGTTTTTTTTCTGTGTATGTCCCTGCATGCATGTATGTGCATGTTTATCATTATGAATACACAATACCACATGAATAAAAAAGAGATTTTGATAGGGCACAACATGGATAAAGCACTTAAGAGTAACCTTACTGTCAGATGCTCTGCTACAGAGGCTTAGGCATCTCTGGGCAGTTATAAGGGTCTTGGCTCTGTCTGTGGCATTCAAAGTGCACATATAAAAAAAACGAGAGGTGTCCATTATGCTTCTTCCTTGCCCAAGCATTTTCAAAGCTATAATGGTAGACACTTTTCTCTCTGAGTAAAGATTGTTATTCTATTGCACAACAGCTAAAGAATAAGGTTCTGAAATTAATTTTGTCAAACAGCGAAAGTAATTTCTCAAATAAAAAAACGACTTCTACTGGCAAACTGCATTTTACAATTTACTGCTGAACTGCTGCAAGAAGGAGCTCTTCACTGAGCAGCATGGCACAGGGCCAGGACGAGCTATTTCAAAAATCACTGTTGGGCATATACCAATTTGATACACAGGATTTAGCAATACAGTAGGGAATGACTCGGTGTGTCTGTGTGTATGTGTTCACGTTCTGTTAAATTTTATCAGTCTCTAACTGTATACTCATCTTCAGCATGAGGAAATTTGTTGTTAGACTGCGAAATTTGTTTTAAAGAAGGAGAAATTTATCAGCCTGGATAATAGCACTTTTTACTTGTTTAATTTACTTATTTTGTGTTGGAAATTAATTTCCTATGGGCAGTTCAAAGGATAAAATGTCTCAGATGAAATCTTTGAAAACATTTAAATCACGAATGAAAATTTTATAAGTGTACTAGAGAGATGACTGTAAGCTGTTGGTTAGCCTTATATGTCTTTTCCACCTCCGCATTCTCTTGTTCAATGAATAATGCGGGGGCTTACAGTAATGGATCACTACAACATGATGCAATATGCATATAGAGCATTAAGATATTAAATTGGAGTCCTCCAACCACCCGATCCAGGTTCATACCAATTTTCATAGCAATTCAGTTATCAAAGTGGCATTTTTTTTTACATAATTATAACAAATTATGAAATAAACAGCAAGTTTTCAACTGATATGGCTCAAGAAATAATGTTTAGTCTAGGAGCATTTGCAACTAACTCCAAAGCTAAGTGGTTGAAGATAAGAATAAGGTTAAACCTAGATCAGTCAATGAGGTGGCCTGTGAAACCAGAAAAACAAGACTGCTAAATGGGGTACATTTAGTTGGATGCAAATCTCTCAATGACAAAAGAAGCACCACTTAGGAAAAACTTCCTAGATCACAAATGAAATTACACAGTACTACTCACAAATATTCCTTCATTTAGAGACACCTCACATGGGTTCGGCTAGCATTTCAGGCATGCGACAGCCTCAGTAAAAGTACCTCACATACCAAAATCATAATTCTTTAAATGACATGCATACCCAATGCCGAGTCTACAGGTAGTTTTTATAGAAGTGTACCTATGTAGGCTGTGTCTGTGACAAACACCTATACTGCTACGATCCTCATATGGATACAACTCTAGTCTAATGACTTGTACCTACATAGCTTGTTTTTCCATACCCACATGAAGAAACTCCTAATGAAAGCATATATACATTAGTATAACCAGAGACACACTGTTGGGGTTGTATCATCTTCAATTACAGCTAAATGACATCACTTTTGAGTATTCAAATTATTACTCACACGAGTAATCTCTAATCATGAGAAGAGTGTCTGTGAAATTAACTTGCCAGTGAAAGAGAGAAGGACTGAGTCTAGAGTCAAATACATTAATTTAAAAAGCAGCTTTTCAGCTGTGAAGTTCTATTTCATAAGCACAGGTAAGTTTGCTACAGAGTCTTTCCATCGACCTTGGGAGCAATACCTCTTGGGAGCATCTCGGGTTTTTTAGCCAGTGTAGAAACTTCCAACACAGTGAAGGAAAAATTTTTCTTCTCATTTAATTTGATTTGCAGTTCACCCAAAAAAATTACTTTTGAATGAAAATTAATTATATATGCCTTGAAGGGTCTGAAGGAGATTTCTGTGATTCTGGACAAAGTCACAATTACCTATATATGTAACACATACACAAATTATATATATATGTATATATACATAAAACCTGCATTTCTTCTTCAGAAATGTATATTAAATCTCTTGCTCTGTCACTAACATGTTAATATAAAATTATACTTATTTTTTGTTGCGTTCATTTCCAATGACACTGTGAATGTCATACCCATTCTAAAACAGTTCTCATATTGCATTTCTTTTTCTCTGTAGGGAAAGCACGCAGGAAATCTCAGTATTTTTTACTCTGAACCTACAAGCCTGTGGTTGACGATCCTGTGACTGCAGTTTGACCACGGTTTGGTCCTCTGCAACCTGTGTGAAGATTGAGGACTGTGTATGAACATAACCGAAAGCTCCCAGCAGTGCTAGGACACGCTGCGGGAGTGCTGTGTCCTTTCTCCACACGGGCAACCCTTCTCCACATGTCTCTTGGCTACCTCTTATGGAACAGCTCAGTGAGGTATGAGCCACTCGTGCGGCTACGTGGTGCAGGACTGGAAGTACTCTCAAGAAAAGCTCTTAAGTTTAATTTTCCCTGTTGCTTTTGGTGATGGAATGACAAAAGCTGCCAGCAGGAACTGGGAGTGACACTGCCGCACACCGATTTCAGTTCTCAGAAGGTGCTGATGAGGCTTTTCATTCAGAGCTCTGACCTTTCCTCCTTTTAATGGGTCATGTAGTACTTCCGTACACTTTACAGCATTTACTACAAGAGAAGTGTCTAGCATCAGCCTGCCCAGACCTTGCTGAACAGAGAAATGCATGACAATGAACAGCTTATGAGTCCGAGCGGTGGAATTCCAAAATCTTTTGCCTGTAATTCTCCCTCAAGAGCCCTGCCATTAAAAAAATGTTGTCAATTTTGTCTGAATAAAGCTTGTGGAATAGTTTCGGATTAATTCAGTCATAGCTAGCATGTTTTAAGGAACTGATATGATGTATATACAATTTTGCATTTTAAAGATAATTAGATTACCCTTGACAGCTTGGCCACAATAAAGAACTTTGACCAAAGAGCAGAACTTCTGCCCTTTCATCCAAACATTTTCATTGTGATATATTCACAAATAAATTATGATAAAAGGAACTAAATGCCCTCTTCTGTATTCTGTGGCGCGAGGTATGTCCCTGCCTGAGCCGGGATTTGTAAAACCAGACTGCAGACCATTACAGTAATCTAAAGATTATTGTCTGAACTACCTTTCAAAATGATTCTTTTTCTTCAATTTTTTTTTTTTTTACTGCAGTCTTTAATCCGTAACTGTTGCAGAAAATTACAGTGATAATTTACCTTGTGAATAGGTACCTGGTGATTAAGCGTTATGAAAGTGGTGTATTGACTTGAAGGCCAAGCCAGAATATTATCTGTGACCTTTAATATGCTGCTTCGTAAGGGGCAGATCCTACAGACTACTGACCAGGGCCTGTTGGAAGCAAGTCACCTCTCACCTGAGGCCAAAGTAAAATGAACACTTTGCAGGACCAAGTCTAGCAATGACCTGATCCTGTACGTCAAAAGCCTGTTGAGTTTTGACTGCAAGGACTGAAGGATCAGTTTCAATGACAGTATACCTCTGAGTGATCAACAATTCTCCGTGCCGTATGCTTTTATAAATACATTCTCACATTAAACTAGGCTAGAAAAAGGTTTCTTTTACAACAAATTAATAAATAAAGCAGTTGTAGCTTGAAGTAAAATATACAGGAGGTTGTTTCTACGTAGAGATGATAAATAGCACAAGATTTCTTTTTAGAAGGGATATTTTACAGACCTCTTTATGCATCATTAAGTTTTCACGAATGCTGAATAGAGCATGATGGATTTGTTTTAAGTTGTTGCTAGTATTTAATTTTGATTCAGTTCAAAAGGCCATGTTAGAAGAACGAATCGAAGAGGCGAAAAAGCCAAAGTGTTAGCTGGGTAAAACATCAATAAAAAAAAAAGAAGGTAAAGAAGGTCCTAACACCTTTCACCAGTGGCTGAAAATATCAGATTAAATTGCACTATTCCTGGGACATATTGTTTGATGTGACTAGAATATAATTTGTTAAACAGAATAGTTTTTATTTCAAACGCTTCTTTCCTAAATATTACCTATGGACTAAGGTTTGAGTTTGTTTTAAATAAATGAATAAAACATGCCTGTCAAGAAACATATTTTAATGATGATTTTTTGTGGTTGTTTTTCTGTAAAAGAAGTCAATTACTTGAAAGGTGTAGGTTACACATAGCTGTAGGGGAACTAAAGCTCATATCTTCAGTGTATGGTAAATTAGCCTTCTTTACATTATTCTTTTCTATGTTTTTTTTTTTTATAAAAGACAAAAAAAACACAAATATTTGTTTCACCAAAAGAAAAGAAAAAGCAATGTTTATACCTCTGAGGCAAGTTCCAGCTCTTTTGGTTTCTTGAGGAAATAAATAAAAAAGCATTGGCAGAAAGACTCCTAAAAAGAGTGCCCAAGGGGGAGGCAAGGAAACACCTAAAACCATCATATTACCAAGCGCTGAGGTAATCAACTACAATCTGGGAAATGTCAAACAATGGTATTCACCTACCCAGAGATATTGCTGATCAAGTCCTCAACTGCCATTTGCAATCACTAACTAAAACATGGAATATAGCTGTGGATATAAACAAGAGACAAATTAGTATTGGGAAGCTGGGTTTAATAATCCCCTAAAAGAGACCATCTGTTTATAAAGACCCCCTTTTCCTTGATCTCTGACATGTATTCCTAATATAGACACAGCTGGATTATTTTTTTTTTTACATTTTTTAAACACCCTGCTACTATAAAGTCTACTTATAGTATATCTGGTCTGAGTGTTTGTCTCAAGTTTCGGTTATTATGTAAGCACTCAGGGGCAATAAAATTTCACATAGAGTCAGTCTGCTTTAGAGTAAGTATTAAACCATCAGACGAACATAAATACGATTCCTTTATTATTGATGTTTAATATCACTGGATACTTTTTATTTTCCTGATTTTTGCAAATGTTCATCGTATTACCACCGGAATAGCTGGAATAGATTTAGAGTTCTTTTCAAGTTCAGGATTCATGTTTGGAACTGGAGTTTAATTTTCTTGTTTTCCTGTTTAAAACACTAGGAAATCATAATGTCTGTAACGGCTATGACATTGATAACCTGACAAGCTAGGTGATCTGCAGGTAGAAAAGACCAAATCAATTTATAGTCTGTGTTTCCAATCCACTATGCTGAAGAAAAAGGGAAAAAAACACCATTGACTATACACTTCCCACAGATAGAGGTCACTAATGGACTGGATTTGAATCCGTCTGGTAAAAGCCTGAAAGTTACATGAAAGTAATCTAGTGAAAAATGAACTCATTTTGAGATTAAACAGGTAGCAGAAAAGATTAAGAAATAAAGCTCTCACCTTCCTGGAAACAATATTATCTTAAGTGTGCCTTCTTTCTAGTCCTGTAAATAGAAAGTGCAGTACAGGAAAAGCCTGATAGTGATGCTTGTTTGAACTCCTTTTTGTTTTCTTGACTTGGTAAAACTATGCCTCTCCTTCTTTTCTGCGGGAAGGGTAGGGAAGTCAGCCCTAATAACATCCTACATTTTAGATACTGCTATTTTAAGCAGTTAAAGGCAAGCACATTCTTGATTCTCGAAGGAAACCATAGCCTATGTAATGCAGATTCCAACTGGGAGGGTGTAGGGTTGCGCAAAGGAGATATGTCTACATCTTAAATCAAACTATCCAGCAGGCCAGGATATAAATGTGACTTGTAACAGTGGCTCAAATTAGATCCAGACTCTCAAAGCCAAACACAGATAACATCACCTTATACAAAATATAGGGTGTGGGTGTATGTGAGGAGCGACTCTTTTAAGAATGCTGGGTGCATTCCAGCACCACTTCTTCTTGCTGCAGCCTTGGACTTTGGAAAACACTGATGACTGTTCTAGTCACAGGTAGTTTTACAGACACTGTATTTACACAGTGCTCTGACTTGCTTCACCTACAGTACTCCAGGCCTGAACTCTCTTACTTTTAACTGTCTCGCTACCATATCAGGATAGAGAACAACTGTTTAAATAGAAAGCCTCTAACGAATAGCAATGATGTTTGAAATCTCTCCTCTCACGCAATTTTCAGGAACAACACTAACACTTTAACATCACTTTTGTCATTTACAAATGGTGACTTTTAAATAACATCTATTGTATCTCTTTGATTATGCAAAGATTATGTCTCAGTGATAACTTTGCATACATTGACTCCTTAAAGGAAGGAAGGTAAGAAAGGTGGATAAAGGCATAGGTACAGTATCTTTTAAGTGTTTGAAAAAATGCTAAGATGGATTTTTCTCCTTCCAAAACTACATATATCTAAAACCAATTCATGAATTTTCTCTGAAACTACAAATATATAAAGGTGCGCTTGGAGAAAGACCATGTCAGTGAATGAAGCAAGGAATTAAGTCCATGAAAGTTTGTGGGGTCTTTTTTTTTTGTCTGATTGGTTGGGTTTTTTAAACCCAAGTAGTGATCAATCTCGACCTCGAAACTGGTTTAATTCCCCTGTAAGCACTGTAAAGTTAGATGCAGTAAATGAATCTCTCTAACACACACCCTGTCTTTCTGTGCGTGTGTGTGTACACATCTGTGTGTGTGTGAGAGGTCTGAGTTGCTTTAATATCTTTTCCTGCTCCTCGTGTAAGGAACCTCTCCCTTTCTATTTAGCTGAGCTCTGCATTGCAAAAAAGCAGCATCTGAAGAAATCTGACCAGTACCTTCCACACACAGTACAGGAATTTACACGGATTTGTGCCTTGGATTTATTAGCTTATTGTAAGCCTTAAAACAGATTTCCTCCATTAAAATTAATTAAAAGCTCCTGTTGACTGATTCCCACTCCGAAAAGAAGGTGGAGAGTCTTACTCTTTTACTTTGCTGCTGATTTCTTTACCTTTTATGGGGTTTTATGTCCCGCTCTACAGAGGTCTTTTCAGCTGTTTGACTTCTTTTTGCGATCTGTTATTTTTTTTAAACCCCCCCCCCCCGCAGTATTTGTTACTATTTTGCCAGAGATCACCGTGTAACTCAGCAGGTCAAGGATGGGGGCTCCTTTGTATTCCGAAGTCCTGATCCAATTCTCTTAACCTCGCCCCCACCCACTCACCACCAGCCCCGCTCCGGAGGCTGCTGATGGGGATCTGATGGATCCTCCCGCCGGGCGCAGCTCCCTGCTCTCCCCGTAGATCTCTTTAACACTTTCCAGCGCCGAGCTAAGCCGATTGCCTCTTCCGAGCAAGGTTCATCTTTAAAGGTCCCGTTTCTCAGAACCACCTCCGAGATAATACTAATGGTGGTGCTAACACAGGCGCTCTGCCGGTTCCCCTGCAGCAAGGGGTAGTTCTCGGCTCTTCCCTTCCCCGCCCGGCGCCGCGCGGGGGCCGGGGAGGGGGCCGGGTTCGGCACCCTCCCGCTCGGCACTGAAATGAGACCGGGGATCCGGGACCCCGCTGCAGCCGCAAGCCCCGAGCCCCGCTCCTAACCCACACGCCGGTGGAAAATAACCCGGGGACCCTGCTAACGCTCGCCGCCGGCCATTCATAAATTCGTGCGTGTGTGTGCCTGGTGCCGCACACTCGCAGACGTGGGGCTCTAATGAGGCGGAGGCGGTATTTCTGACACGCCACCTGATCCCGGCTCCTTAACTTAGCCTTCTCGGAGAAGGCAAAGGGCACCGCGGCTTTAAATCGCCCGAGGCTAGAGTTACCAGGAAGGAAAAGGGAGAGAAATGAAATCCCAACTGTACCTGGCGGTGTCTGGGAATCCCTCGCCGGCACCGATCATAATCCCCCTCCGCGCCTCTGGCCCCCCACACCAAAACTTTTCCGCCGCC
>VYZM01001950.1:14182-55387 GCA_013398915.1 Dromas ardeola | reverse complement strand
GGCAAGGGAAGGGAAGGCAAGGGAAGGCAAGGCAAGGGAATTTTCTCTGACATCTCACTTCTATGGTGAGCTTAAAATAAAGGTACCATACTGGTTCTGAAACAGACTTTGGCAAAGTTTGTGACATAACTCAAATGGTAAATTTCTACCATTTTGGAATGTAGGGATTGGATTTCATTTCCAAATAAAATTACTAATAAAACTTAAGTGTGCCATTGGACTGTCCTTGTTTGTGATCTTTCTCTTCAGCTCTTTATTCCCTCCCCCTTTTCCTTCAGTCCGCTGTTACCTTCTTTTTTTTACTTGTGTATGTCATTCGGCATCACCTTGTAATAGTATGCATAATGCCTTGGGTTGCTGCACTTCATAGCCCTAACCTAGTAGAGGCTCTCCCTTCTTTCCTCCAAGGGATTTCTGCATTTAGCTTTTGACAGTATCATGATAAACTATTTCTATGGATTGCCTTTGGCCATTCTTCACTGTCTTGTCCCAGGAGATACAGGAATCCAGGAGTCTTACAGATCTCTTTTTTTTAATCTTTAATACTGAGGAGGATGTTCCAAGGTTTTTTCTTTGCAGCCTCTTTGTTAAGTTGATTTCCAATAAAACCAGGAAATAAGCTGGTCAAAATCTGTTGAATTTTTTTTCCTTCTGAGTACTTTAGAGAGTCATGTCAAATTTTGTTCAAATCAAAATAGTTCCACCCAGATGCCATCTGACAGACATGTTGGAAACAGATAGATGAATAGGTAAGACAGGAAGACTGGTCTGTAACATTTTCTTATTTTTGAAACAATAAAAAGTCTATTTTTCTGACCACACTTTGTGACCAAAGTAAACTATGACAAATTGCATCGCATGTTGTGCCATCTCATTTTAAGTAAGAAGTTCTGCAAGGAAGACAAATTCTATGTATAAGTTTCTAGTTGCTCATCTTAATGTACATGCTGAAAACAGTTGCACAAATACAGATAATTCAGCCAACAACTAATTGCGTCTGATGAAATTCAGGTAACCGGGATGGCTAAACCATAACTGACATAAGAATCTGTCTGTCAGTAAATATTGTTATGCATTGGTTCTTTGTTTTTTTCATATATGCGAAATGCAAGGGAAACATAGAATGACAAGGAAACCAACTGTGTGAAATCAACACACGTAAGAAAAAAAAACACGTTAATTTACGATTGACTCTCTACTTACCCTGGTGGTAATGGAAGGGATAAGTAGAACCTTGTAAATAGCATACAAATGGCCCGTGTAAGTTGTTTCTTTAACAGATTCTAAGTAAAATCATTATGCTCCTTTTCATTGTCATAGCCAGCTTTTAAAATAAAGGACATTTTTCCATCTCTGGTTTTGTCACTGATCTTTTACCTTTCTGGAAAAAAAATCCACACACTTCTATCAGACATATTCTAGCTACACTATATAAAGCCGAAACACTACCTCAGTGGAAGTCACACAGCATTCATTAAGTTGCCCCTTATGCGTTCATCACTCTTCTTTTATTCTAAGTGGAGAAGGCTAGAAGGCAGACTATCAATCTACTCTAGAAAAAGCATCACTTTCTGATTGCAAGGCCATCTGCCCCATCTCCCAAGGGGCCTCAAGAGCTCACTCATTCTAATTTTCTACTGATTAAAAAAACAGATTCATTTGTACTTTCTTATCCACAGGTTCAGCAAGCTAAAATCATTTGTTCGCTTTTGTCTCTGTCAAGTCCATTTCTGTAACTTTTTATATTTTCAAGGTGATGGTTACAATTATGGAAGTGTCCCTCTAAATGATCTAAGAGGATCCAGTTTTCTTTCAGCCTTAGAATTATAAGGGTTTATAAAAGTTGGATAGGAGAAAATTATTTTAAAACAATTAGCGTGGCCAAATTCTCTCTATGTTATTTAAAAGGATAACATGAAAAAATTGCTACAATATATTATATAGACCCCAGGGCTCATAGCATAGTTCTTATAGCTTTACAGCTGCTTGATTTCCATGCAGCACTTTATGCAAGACTAGCAAACTTTGTTCTACAATGTTTTAAAAAACCTTGAGCTCTATCTGACAACTGTTGTTAGACCTCTTTCAATTCCAGAATAAGCTAATTATGTGTAATAGGATACAAAGGAGAATGTAGATTTTCTGTTGAAATTTATTGATTTTTCCTTTTTCTGGATTAATCCCTTGATTATGATAACGAGGTAATGCCATTTTGTGAAGCCTCTTCTAATCCTTCCTGTTTATTTATTTTAGAACATTTTGTTGTAAAAGGGATAGGTGAAAAGGAAAATTGGTTTCAATTACCCAAAGAAGAAGGTATAAAGACATTGTCTTGGCCATCAAGGTCAAGAATCAGAGGCTATGTTGATTATACCTCTACACTCAGAAATAAATGAACAAAAGTCTTTGCATGTTGCTGTGATGGAAGATCCCCTCTTCAGGATCTATTACTAGAGGGCAGAAAAGGATGTCACTGTGGACCGATCACCTGAAAGGAAAGCAAAAAAAAACCAACCCAAACCCATGCAGAATGACTAGGCAGATGGTATCTGTTTTGAATCCTGATAAATTGGCAGTAAGCTTTCAGGTCTTTGAGAGGATTTTGAGGCAGTGAAAATATCTTGTGAAACCATTTGTCTTGCTCTTCAGCAGTGCAAATCACCCACGTCACAGATTTGTGGACTGAGGGGGATAGGAAGGTTGTCACAGCAGTCAACACCTCTTCATCAGTTTTGAAACATAGGGCACCAGCTTCATTTTGTTTAGTCCTAAACTTTTTCTTAGGATCTAGTAAAAGAGATCTTATGCCACTTCAATAATCTCAAAGGAACGCATTGCCTTTTAGACATAGGGGAAACGTTGTTAGAAGGAACAAGGATCTCTGATGAGATCTACTGAACCTGTGAAAGGTTCAGCCATCCATCCAGGTAACCATGGCCTGCTGGCAGAGAAATAGAAGGGATGTGCTTTAATGAGGGATGTGTGTGATGTGGAAGCAGAAATGCACTGCTGAAAGGTACAAGGCTACTCACCACATTGATGCTATGAAGAATAGTTTGTTGCTAGTACCAATAGATTTTTTCTTAATTTCATTCCCATATTATAGCAGAACTGGGAAAAGTACTAGAATTATTTCATGAATGGGATACTGAAGGAACCTGTCTAGTGAGAAAACCCATCTGCAGAATGGCACCAGGATTACAAATTTAGGGCGAGTTTAATTCACTAGGGATGGTTGTTAGGAAATTCCACTGCTCTTGGTTTTCCATTTTGCAGTCTTCGCAATTCTCAAGACCTTGAACAGTCCCTGGGGAATGACCTATATCAGCTTTGTGTGTTCTATATTCGTTCAGCCTGTGAGAGACTGCTGACCATTTTGTATAAAGAAAACAGCCGTATGCATAGGCAGCAGCACGTGGGAAGTTTTTTCTGGACAACTTCTTCATATTATTATTATTATTATTATTATTATTATTATTATTATTATTATTATTAAATTAAGAGATTGTAGTCTACTTGTTCTTTGTTTTTGACTCAAACAGAGCCTTCCTAAGTTCATGATGAATTTTCTCTTTAGTTACTTCTGCTTACTTGGTGGTGATAAATTTCATTTGAAATCAACCACGGGCTTATTTAGTTAAACACACCACACGTATAATGTCCTAGGTGGAGTAGTTACAAAGAAGAGTCAGGAATATACCCCCAGGATAAATTGAACTTTTACTTGCGTCAAAAAATGATCTTCCTTTCTGTGCCTCAGGCAAAAAGAATGCTAAGAAGTTAAGCTATTCTTGTGGTAGGGTTAGAGAAGGCAGTGAAATCCTCCCTGAAGAGAATGAAGCAGCTTGAGTGTGTAATAGTTTATTGGTGACTTTTAGTGAGTCCAAACAAAATGAGTTAGGGAGAGGACAGTTTTCAGGAATTGACTCATCCATTTTATTTTTGAAGCACATGCATGGGTGTCAGCATTCGTTCAGCAGAGGGACAGAATTCTGCAAGCTCAGAGACAAGCTGGATTTTCACCACAGGAACATCTTTGGATTTGTTTTGTGCATTTGTGCAATGCAATTTTTCTTAACCACCATTGAACAAAATAGGGTAATTGCATAATTCCACTGTCATTGTTCTTGGATTTCTCTGGTCTCTGACTTATTATTCACTATTGAACATTGTTACGACCAGTCTTAACATCCTCATGATTACTAGCCTATTGCTGGGCTTATTGTCAGGGAGCAGCAAGAGCAAGGCCGTTCCCCAGGGGAGGATGAGCTGGGAGTCAAGGGTGTCCCCAGGCAGAGGCAGTGACCTCAGGGAGGTAGGATGGGCAGAGCAGGTGCTGGGGACAGGGTTCATTGACAGTCCCAGACAGGGCAGGGTGGAGAATCAGGCTCAGAATCCACACAGGACCAGAGACAGGCCTGGAGAGAAGGCTATCGCCTATGTCAAGGGTCCATCCAGAAGACAGGACTGGGGACCTGCACACTTCCAGCAGTGCTCAGGACAGGTCTAGGTGCCAGCTCCAAGCTAACCCAGAGCCCCCGCACTGGGGAATAGTGTGGGGGGGGGCTTCCAGGGAGGATGGACCCAGCTGGGGCCTATGAGTGCCCCCAGGACTCTGACACTTATGATATTAACCACCAGCAACTGCATAGCTGACTTACTAAAAACACATAATGCTTCATTAGACCAGTTTATAACATCAACTCTCTGAAGGGCCGTTTTATAAGCTCACAAACAAGCTTCAGCTCTTTTCTCAGACAGTGATGATTTCACCAATCCATACCACATAGTCTAATACAGCAAATGTTTGAAAGATATGATTATTCATCTACATGTGAGAAAGCTTTTAAGCTCATTGAAAATAGTATCAATGCTTCACTTTTCTTAGTCTTTTTCATTGTTCTACATGAGATTGGAGAGTCTCACGGAGGAGATGCAGTATTGAAGAGCTGTATCATGATTTTCCTTATAATTGGTAATCTGACAGTGTTAATTTCTAGACTAAGGCGAATCCTTGAGAGAGTCAGACTTTTACAGTCACCTAAACTTGGGTGGTTTAAGCAATTATTGCTCAAAGCTCTTTGCTGTGCTCCTGCAGGTACTTTTTGCCCAGCAGGTATTACTAAGATGTATTCTTCAACATCTGCAGTTGACAGCAAAAGATGTACTAGCACTGACAAGGGTCAATTTTTAGCTTCCTTTTTTATGATAGGCTGTAAACTGGTAACTATCAGGAGCTGCTGCCAGTCTAAGAAAGCTCTTCCTGTTGAGGGAAAATGAGGAAAGAGATGGGCGGACAACTGGGGGAGGTAACAACTTTAACCAGCCCTGCTTGATCCCCCACTGCAAATGAGTCAATAGTCACACCTCTAATTTAAAGGGAAAAAAAAAAAGTCTCTTAACTTTCAAGAATGCAAATCCTCAAACTGGAAAAAAAGCCAAAAAACCCAATGAACCCATCAACCAACCAATACAAAGTAGGTGAGTAAGATAATTACTGGAAAAAAGAAGTTCCTAATCAATATTGTTTTAAACTTACACATCATGTTGCAGATTGCCATCATGATTTCCACTCGAAATGCAGGTTTTGAATCTCATGATTTTCAGTTGTGTGATTGAGAAAGGATTGGAGTTAGGAGTTCTTTTGGGTTTTTTTCCCTTTTTTTTTTTTCCTTCCCATATTCTAAACTGGCCAGAAGTGCTGAATCGTGTTTGTGCCACGTGATATCTGAGCTAAGGAGTGCATTGCAGTATCTGTGCACTCTTCATTGCCCATATCCTCAGGGCCTGGTCTCCTGTCACTTACCTTATGTTCTCATAGAATCAATTTGACTTAGCTAGGTTTATTCTAGATTGGCAGGGGATAATATTAAGAAATTTATCATCTCCTGGGAAATCTGTCCTTAGAGACATGGGAGTAGATCCTTTGGGAATATCTCTGTATTTGTACTAAAAGAGAGGGCATGAAATTGCTTCCTATGGATTTAATTACTATTACAAATCTGGAGTTCTATACTTCTGAGATAAATGGACAAAAAACGTCTCCTGTTTGTGCAGGGAAAACTCTATTGAGTCAGCTGAGTCAGATCACACTGCACAAATTTTGATGCCATGAACCACAGAATTGGTATAGCTATGTCAACGTCCTGCTACTTCTGGCCATGCCATTGTTTGACACTTTAGAGAAATGTGCAAAAAATCCACAAACAACCTGGTCAATTGTTCAAGTTACACATCTTGATTAAAAAAGTTATGGATGAAGAAGCAGAAGTCAGGGAAACTGATGATCTTTTTCTAGCTCAGTGCTCAGACAGACACCTTGTATTTAACAGTACATGAAGAAGCTCCCTTTTGTTTCTCACTATTTTTCTAAATGCTCACATTTTATGAAGCATGTGCATACCAATCCACAGCCATACATGACTGGACTATTAAGACTCATTAAATGCATTGAGTTGTATTTTTTCTTTCTGTTTCTTATCAGTCATTAATAATGCACAATGACTTGCCTCCCAATTTTTTCTTCTGTTTTCATCTATACTCCTCATATTTTATCTCGAACAAAGAGTAGTCTTGTGCCATGAAAGCTCATCAAAGTCATAATTACATTTCATTCATCTGCATTGAACTGTCTGTCATCTGTTAGCATTTTGAATGCTCTATATGTCTTTCTGCACTTGTCTGCATTCTTCCTTATTATTTACTCCTCCTCGTCGATCCATTACTGATTGCTAACTGCTTCTGCTTTCTGCTTTTTGGTTTTTTAATTACCAGCTGTGTTTGTAACCTTCTAGCAGTTTCAACCCAGAAATATTGGTAATGCTTTTTTTCCACATTTAGCAAGTCTTTATACTCTATCACTAATGCTTATCTACAAGACCAATGTGCCCAAGCAAGGCAGGATAAATCTCAGAATTGGGGATCTGTTATATCCCATGGCTGTCTACACACTTTTTCCTAATCTATCTTTTGTGCTCTGGACACTGTCCTTGACATAGCCTAAAACTTAAAAGCGCTCCAAATTCCTTGTGAATAATTTCTTTTGTAAAGTAAAATTGTCATCTGATAATGACTATATTGGTGGCCACAAGTGGGTAAGGACTGTTAAATGATGGTTTTCATTCATTATTGATGGGTTTATTATGCATCATGTATTATTTTTATTTAATTAAAATATTTCCTTTGGGCTTTCTTCTCATGTAACTGTTTATGCTTGTCTTTGAGATCTTTTTTCTCCTCAGTGCCTGTTTCATCATTCACTACATCTTTTTTTTTTTATTATTATTATTATTTAAATAGTACATATTATCAGCAAAACTGCCTTTTCACATCCATGCAATACCTGGCAGAGTTGGGTCCCAAAAGGTGATTTGCAACTTGGATGAAGAACCCAAATTTCAAAGGCCTGCTTTAAAAGAAATAAATATCAAAAACATGTATTATGGTCTGTACAGATACTGTATTCCTTATCTGTAAAACGGGACAAATGAGCATCATTTCCTTCACAAGGAAATCCTTCTCATAAGTAGGTGAAGGTTATCAGACAGATGGTTCCTGTAGAAGGATAAAATAGTATATACTTTATGGTTCAGATTCTTAACTGATGTGCACTGGTGTAACTTAAATGGAGTCAATGAAACTATGGAGGTTTATATAAAAGGAAAACATGAATGTGCATGGGTATGTTTATTTGTTTTTGCTTTTAACAGAGATTCAGGCAGATCTAACTGTGGTATCATTACATCACGCAGGCTGGTTTCAGAGGCCTAGGAACTTTATTTACTTGAGTTCAGGTGAACAAAGCGCTATTTATTGCTTAGTAATTCTTTAGACTAGAAATAGTAGAAATCTGCTGAGGCTCAGTTTGCTTTCATAACTCCCTGTAATTATTTTTTCTACTTTCACTAAAACAGAACTTTCTGATAGTGTGTGCAAACTGTTAAATAGCATTAAAAAGAGCAGAAGGCATCACAAAAGTGAAAAATAATGCCAGCCTTCTTAACTTTTCATATACTGGTTTAATTTCAATTAATTTTGTAAATACCAGAAATACTTTATATCTTCATACACTCTGTACCATGAAATTAAACAAAATAATCTTTAATAGCTGTTATATTTTTAAAGTAGCAATGTAATAATCTAAGGTGTCTATGTAGCATTGCTAGAGTATGCCTAATTTGATTTAAAAATGCTTGCATTAAGCTGGTAAGTTTTAACTGAGAAAGAAGATATAGCTTAGAAAATAGACAAACTCTTGATAATCCATCATGATGGTTAATTGTCTTCAATGCTAATTATATCTTAAAGTTCATCTGTCTTGAATTTTCAATCATTGGTTCCTACTACTGATTATACATAATTTTCTTCATGCAACTACTTACAAATGATGAACAAATGACATATGAACCTTCTTTTCACAAGTAAAACGGATTCAGCTCCTTCACTCTCTTAAGTAATGAAATACTTTTTTCCTCTTTTCCATTCTTTTGTTGGTTACCAGTTCCTTGTCAACTACAACATCACCCACCTACACATGCCAGCTGCCACTGTCTTATTTTCCTTCCAAAACAGCAGAATGCATCACCTGTTATCAATACTGCCATTCATTCTCGAGAAACAATCAAGAAATAGGTATTTATCCAAGACTCCTGACAGCTATCCATGTTTGAATAATTGAGGAATTCTATTTCTAGTCTATTTCCCAATCTTCATCAGCATAGAGCATAACATCCCTCTGAAGAAACTCCTGAACTTCCACTAGAAACAGCTAGTCACACAATGGGAATGGAACAAGTTTGTAGTATTGATGAGGCAGCCAGTGAAAAACTCTTTTCCAACTGCAGCAGCCAGAAGGATGTCCATTCTCCTGGCCCTCAGGGCCACAGATAGGACTTTACCTCTGACTTCCCACGTCCTCTGCTTCTCTGCTGCTCTGTTGCAAATTCTGTTAGTTTTTTGTCCAGCCATTTCACAGCTTGCTTGTTCCTGCCATTTAATTTACCTTGCTAAATGCTACAGCATATTCAAGTCTTTTGAATGACTTTTCTTTGCTGCTATTTAATTACCTTTGCTAGCTTTCACCTCCTTTCTGCCAATGGATTGACTACTCTGCTGCTGCTGCTTGTGTAATTGAGATTGTTATTTTATTCATCTATGTTGAAGTATGCTGTGGATTAACTCTTTCTTACTATTAGTTCTTCACTTTAACTTATTTATTACTTCAAAGGACATAACTCTTCTCATGGTGCTTACTTTTCTCTTCTTTTACTCCTTTTCCCTCCTTATTTCCTCTACCCCTTCATTTCTTAACTTCCCCTTATCTCACCCCAGAATCTCAAGCCCTAAATCACCAAGTGCAATGTAATAAACACGAGTGATTGTGCTGTTATAACTTACGAAAGAAAATGAAAGAAGGTAAGGGAAAATGCCACAGTTAATCTCTGTTCCTGTATTTTATACAGCCATTTTCACCCCTGCAGGACAGATAGCAAATGCTAACAATTTTCAACTTTGCCCCAGATTGACCACAGGCAAAGGCAATGCAAAGTGGAAGATGAAATGGCCATGCCCCATAGATATGCATATCTTCTGGAAATTACATGCTCTTGCTTTTATTTTTTTTCTTTTTCTTCCCCACAAACTATATCTTCCCTTAATTTTTTCTCCTCCTGTCTTACCACAAGTGCTTTGCTCTACCTAAACACAGCGCATGTTATATACCAGGGACCACCGCAGTCTTCCTTCTCAGTTCCGCTTGGCGATGGCAGATCAACGTGAAAACTCTGTTCCACCTTACATAGCTGACAGTGTCATTTAGAGCTACCGTCTGCTCGACTGGTTATTGCTACAGCTTCTCCACCTAACAGTAACTGCTCAAATTCAGTAGTTTTTGGCTCTCCTACTCCTGCCACAGTACTGCCAGGGAAGTCTGTGAGAGGAACCAGCCTGAGACAGCTGTAAGCTAGAGAGATATTGAGCCATAGGCAGAATTTAACTATATTTGGGACCATGTGTCACAATTCCTGATCAAGGAGGGGATCTCCTGCTTTGTGGAGTTGCCATTGAGAGTTATCTTCATGAAGTAAACTGGGGGGGAAGAACTTTTGACTGGAATGGGTCCGGCAGTGTTCTAGGACACATATCCCAGGTCCTGCCCCGTCTTCTGATAACAAGTCTATGCTGTGAATGACACTGAATAGATACCTTTTGGCCATCGACCAGAGCACAAAAACATTTGGGAAAAAGGGTGGATGAGACCTGTTTTACATTTTGTGAATGCAGTGGCCCTATTTTGGTCATGTGTTGAGGGAGGATTATGAGGGCCTTCTAAAATGAGACAACCCTCACTGTCTTCATCCAAATAGTTCATCTGGCTTATATGGCATTTTCTGCATGTCTGTGACCTCTCTGTCTTCTTACCAGCTCCTCCCTCCGTCGTGAAAGAGTGACAAGATGGCTGGTGGCAGCACACTTGATTTGAAAGCTATTAGCAAAATTAATCCCCAAAAGGAAAAGGTATAGGGAACAGTTTATCATTTACACTATTTGTGCAACCTCCAGTGGAAGTGTGAGAGGAAGGCTGAAAGAAAAATCAAAGATATGAAAGCTAAAAAGCATGAGGTAAGGATGGGGGAAAATTTGGGAGCAGTGGATATCTGAAAGTTGTTTCATATTAATTTTGATTCGTTGTATTGTTAATCAGCAGCCTGCCATTTTTATTTTTATTTTCATTTAAATATACTTCTCAAACAATGAAACAACAAAACAAACCAATCACTTTTCAATGTTATATGCAAATTAAGTTTGTTTGCTTTATTACCTTTTGCAATGCAATATTTTGTGAAAATAATTTTTCATTAGTTCTTTCTAGCATAGGCAGGGATCTTCACCGTACATATGTATAGTGTGCAAATGCATGTATACACAAATAAATACATTTGTATAACCAGGGATCCGCCTATAATGGAACAATCTTTAAGCCAAGTTCAACATTTATACAATTTGTCTCTCCATATTATCTTAGTGTGTTTAGATTAAGCAAGTCTGCAACTTTCTAATAAAAGACCAGACACTCTCCCTTCCTCCCCTGTACAGCCTGTACATCTGGGAGATGATTTTGGAAGCGCTAAGAGGAAAGATCACTTCCTGGCATGTGTCCTACTTCAGCTGAACGTGGCAGCAGGCTCTTTTACATTGCTTACCTGATATCAGTGCTCTGCGAAGGGATCTCCTCACCACAAGACTGTCTCCCACTCAGGTTAGTGGAATACGCCAAATTATATGTCAGCTCTTTACCAATTCCAAATCCAGCTGGATAGTCGTGAAAGAGCAGTGCCCCTTTTTGAGCCAGTGTGAATCACAGAGTATCTACTCTGGTTATCTTGCTCAGTGGTGAATCACTGAATGCTGGGTGGGGAAGGAGTCTCTTGGTATTGTCAGGATGGAAAATCCCCCTCTACTGTCTTCTCAGAAGACAATGATTATCTGAAGGTAAACTCTCATTGACTTCAGTCTTTCAAAGGAACCCATACAAGTCACAAGTCACCAGGGCTAGCAGTAAATGCCTTGCTGTGTTGAAATCTCAAAAACTTCAAGTTTTCTTGCAGTCTCTGAACTCTCCAGTAGTAAAAATGACATCAGCCTGATTGCCTGCTTGCTTCCCCCCCACCTCCTATGTTTTGTTTCTAACTTAAAACCAGTAGTTATTTTCACAGTAATTGATGATATCATCCCTTAAAAGATGGAAAAAGACTTACAAATGATGTTGCAAAGGTTTGATAACTTCTCAGGGACTGCCAAATCTGTGCTGTTTCTTTTGCCCTCCCATTCTGGGTTTCTGTAAAGTAGGGAGGAGTTGTTCTCACTGATTTGATCCTCTGTTTCAGTCATAGCTGTTTCAAAGTAGATGGCCAGTGTTCTGCATCCTCCACATCTCAGAAAAGGGTTTACAACTGTATTAGGTTTCAGATCTCATAAAAACATGCAAATGAGTGCAGCATGCCAATATTTTTGGCGATGGTAAAGGTTGAATTATGAATAGGTTGCTGCTGTGATCTCAGCAGATCCAGTGATTAATTGTGTACCTACTGGAAATTTGTGCACATTTCTGGAGGTTTGTAGCAACATTCAGGTTTAACATTTTTTTTTTCATAGGTATGCTTGACTTGAAGCTGAAAAGTAAATAGAATTTACAAAACCGTAAATTATATATGGGCAAATAGAGGAATATCATTATGTGACTGGATATGGATTTACACGATGTAGAATAATGGTTCCAGAGAAAGTTTTCTGGCCTATTGAGTGAATAAAATGCATTTCTTAAAGCATTCCAATGATATTTTCAGAGTATTATGGGGGAAATGGGCTAATTACTATTAAAGACTTTTAAATGAGTTTCCTGTGTATATTTACCTGGGAGACTCACGCTACTTGATAGGAATTTTCATCAATTATTATCTAACCTCCAAAATAATGTCCCCTTTAATTCTAATGGGAAATAAAATTAAAAAAAAATTCTAAGCAAGGTTTTACTTTAATGTAATTTGCTTACTTAACTAAAGATAACAAAAAATTAAGATAGCTCACACTTAAAAAAACAAAATGCAACAAACCCATAGAGAAGGAGGTCTATTTAATAGAAATTCAGTGAGCTAGAGATCACAAAGATTTGTGAAATATGTTTTGATGGACAGAGATATTATGAAGTGCATGACCAATATGTACAGCTTGGCTGACACAAACCTTTGACATGGTCATTCCAAAACGTGCTGTGACTGGAACAGCTTAGTTTCCTTGATGGGAAATTAGCATGACCCAGAAGAGGAAAAGTAGTTTATTCAGAATGATGTGCAATAACTCCAGTAGTTTCTTGCACAAATGCTAGAGAGGTACATGTGTATTCAGGACAAGACCCTTAACGAGACAGTTTGACACCCAGGACATCTCTTCCAGGGAATTCCTTTCCACTGTTACTATAATACTGGTTTACTCTAGTTTAACACATTGCTGAAATCAGGGTCAACTTATTGTCAGATAAAGTTGCTTAGGGCTTTATCCTATCAGACCTTGAAAACGTCCAAGGATAGAGACTCTACAGCCTCTCTGGACAACCTATTTCATTTTGACTACTCTTGTGGGGAGAAAGTTTTTCCATATATCACGTAAACCGCTCTTCTTTCAGTTTATGCTTCTTGTCTCTCGTCCTTCCACCTCACATCACTGTGAAAAGGCTGGTTCTGCCTTCTCAACATCCTCCATGTAGGTGTTAGGTCACCTTGAGGCCACCTTCTTCTCCAGGGTGAACAAGCCCTGGTCCCTCTCTTCACAGAGCAAGCAATCCAGCCCCCAGTCATGTTGGTGTCCCCTGTAGAACTCACTCCCCTTTGTCAATGTCTTTACTGTATGGAGTCAGCCAAAATTGGACAAAGTAGTCTTGTGGTGGTCTAATGAGTGGCTGTTTAACATCTTTGTTGGTGACATGGACAGTAGGAATGAGTGTACCCTCAGCAAGTTTGCCTATGAGACCAAGCTGTGTGGTGCGATCGACACACTGGAGGGAAGGGATGGACAAGCTTGAGAGGTGGGCCCATGCCAACCTTATGAAGTTCAACAAGGCCAAGTGCAAGGTCCTGTACGTGGGTCAGGGCAATCCCAAGCACAAATACAGGCTGGGTGGAGAATTCATTGAGAGCAGCCCTGAGGAGAAGGACTTCGGGGTGCTGGTTGATGAGAAACCCAACCCGACAATGTGTGCTTGCAGCCCAGAAAGCCAGCTGTATCCTGGGCTGCATCAAAAGAATCCTGGACAGCAGGTCGAGGGAGGTGATTCTGCCCTTCTACTCTGCTCTCATGAGACCCCACCTGGACTACTACATCCAGTTCTGTGGCCTGCAACACAAGAAGGACATGGACCTGTTGGAGTGAGTCCAGAGGAGGCCCACGAAGATGATCAGGGGCCTGAAGCACTTCTCCTATGAAGACAGGCTGATAGAGTTTGGGTTATTCAGCCTGAGGAAGAGGAGGCTCCAGGGGACCTTATAGCTGCCTTCCAGTACCTAAAGGGGTCCTACAAGAAAGATGGGGAGGGACTATTTATCAGGGAGTGTAGTGATAGGACAAGGCATAACAGTTTTAAAATGAAAGAAGGTAGAGTTAGATTAGATATTAGGAAGAAATTCTTTGCTGTGAGGGTGGTGAGACACTGGAACAGGTTGCCCAGGGAAGTTGTGGATACCCTGTCCCTCAAAGTTGGATGGGGCTTTGAGTAACCTAGTCTAGTGGAAGGTGTCTCTGGCAATGACAGGGGGGCTGGAACTTTAAGGTCCCTTCCAACTCTAACCATTCTATGATTCTATGTAAATGGGAATAAACGTTTCCCTTGATTTCTTGAATGTGCTCTCCTCTTATTCCTACAACTCACGATGCAGTTGGCCCTTGCTGTTGCTGGTGCGCACTGCTGGCTCATGCTCACCTTGCTGCCAACTATGACCCCCAGGACCTTTTCAGCAGAACTGTCATCAACCAATCTATTCCCAGCATGTAACACTGCAAGAGGCTCTGCTCTCCATGTGCAGGACTTTACAGTTGTCTTTGTTGAATTTGATAAGGCTCCTGTTGGCATAAATTCTTCAACAAGTCTAGGTCCCTCCACCCACTGTTCCACCTCTTCTTGGTGTCACCTGCAAACCTGAAGAAAGAGCACTTCACCATCTTCTTCAGATTATTGTTAAAGATGCTAAACAGGACAGGTACGTATGCAACATTTGTGTTTCAAAAATTCAAGTAGTTCATTGTGTCTTTCTGGTTCTGAGACTCACAAAGTCTCTTTCTTAACTGTTCTTAAGTTTGTCCAGCTGAAGTGATTTGAACTAAGGGTAAATTGATGGGCTGTATTATAAAACCAGAAAATGTCTTTATTTCACTGAAAACGTTATCTGAATCAAGACTGAAAGACTGTGTGGTTCAGAATATTGGGCAGGTTTTCAACAAAGGGATTTCAAGAAAATCTCTGGTTCAGCAAATGCATAAAAGCAAGTCTTTTCATTTTCATAGCTGTACAGTGTGATGCTGGCAGGGTGAGCTTGGTGTATAATTATCATTTCTAAGAATGAATTCTATTAAAACTGAAATAAAAGATCTTTGTGAGGAAATATGAGCTCTAAAATTTGAGTGTTACATTCTATAGATTGTCATTATTTTGAAGCCTTAAAATAAATAAATGTTTCCAGAAACAAACACAGGCTATTCAAATGCCAAACTCTTTTGTTTTCATAAGTGTCCCTTTGAATGCATTGAATACAGCATTTAGAACTTGGCATCTAATTAATTTGTTATCAGGGAGGAAGTCACGAAGCAATGCAATTCCCCATTCTCATAAGTACCAGAATCTGTTTTTAAAACTGTGGGGGCAGAGCACTAATAATAACAGGTTTCTCAGCTTAAATACTATTTCCCTTCCAGCTCCACATCGTACCTTAAAGAAACCCACCCCCAAGCTCAGGGGAAAAAAAAAACCAAAGCCCAAAAAGCACTCCTTAGCAAACTATAACCCTCAGGATTTTTTTTCATTAGCAAAGTAAATCACATTGTTCTTTTTTTCTGCTTTGAGAAACCTTTCTCTCTACGTTTTTAAGTTAATGGAGATAATAATCTGGGGAAGATGAACCAAGGGGTTTGCATATTTTCTATAACTAGACTTCCAAGAGACCAATTAATTTGAACTGGAATGATGGAAGGACAGTGCTCTTATTCACCTTTTCAAAGTGCAGAACAGGCCTTGCTTTTACTGAGTAGGCTCATCAAATTTACATCACCATTTAATTAAATGTTTGTAGCAATAATTGACCTCAGGAGTAAGTCATCTGGTAATAAATAGATTCCAGTGTTTCTAAGTATCCAGTATTTTCTAAGTATTCCAGTGTTTCCAGTATTTTACTGACTCTGAGATGCTATTCATAGCCTGGTGGCTTTGCCACAAACCTCATCAGCAATTTACTTAAATGCATATTCCATTGTAAAGTTGACAGTGAATCAGAATGAAGTTTAACAATAGAGATTTTAGCACATGGTCCAAAACAGAAAATAACATGCATTTCTCTGAAACTTTTCTTTTCAGGGACAGATCAAAACTGAGATTGGAAAAAACCCCAGACAAAAAATCCAAACCCTGATTTATTTAGTGTCTTTCAGGTCTTTCTATTTTTTTGACCTGCTTAAATAATCGCTTAAAGAATTCTATGTTTATCTCAGTTTGAGTTCAATAATGTTTCAAGTAAAAAGGCAGGATCTTTTTATTAGTTTTGATGAAATACAGTGATAACCTCAAGAAACCAAAATGGACATACATTTAATGTCCTCCCTCCTCCAAACTATCGATTTATTACTCTGCTTTTGTTTAAAACCTATGAGCTAAGTTCAGAGGTGATGCATAAAGTATGTAATTTAAAGTCCTTTATGCTCAGTTAGACACCTTAAGATCTACTTACACTCACTTACTAGAGTATAAGTCAGTGAAATGGAGTGTAAACTGATGTGATTTACATGTGGAGGAGCTGGAAGAGTGAGAAGGTATTACCTATAGGAGGGAACAGACTTTTTATGAGTACTTTCTAATATTCAGCTGGTTTTCTTGATACACCTCTTTACTCCTGAGTAAACACATTTGCATTTGCCTGCTTAAGCTCCTGTGCATTCAGTGAGACCTTCTGGGCCGAAGTTGCTGATGATATGTAAGAAGTGTAATAGAAGTTGTGTGTTGAGGAGTGAGTATGAAGTTTATAAGTAACTAAGTAAAGGCTCTGGTTCACGTTCTTCTTTGTAGTTAGCTGCAAACCCAGCAGTTTTGTAGTTACTTGCAATGACTGAAGATTTTCTCATCTAAGGTGCTTGCTCTGCCTTCCATCAGGAAAATTTTTACATCCAATGCATGCTGCACATTGTGCCCTGGTGCCTTGTTTGACAAGCTGGCAGGTAAGAGGTAGGCTCCGTCATGTTTTCTGTGGGATAAGAACATGCACCTGGCAGCTACCATGTTGCTGTAATTTCACACTCTCACCCTGTGGTAAGTTGCTCTTTTGCCAAGTGAGCTATGTAAAGCCTTGTCAGCTCCCGGAATTGTACCACTTGAAACACGTCTGCTGAAGCACTACCAGTACAGAGGCAATTCCTGCACGATAAAGAACCATAAATCTATTAATCTCAGTTTCTACTGCCTTAAAAAATTCTGCTGATAATACACCAGTTTAATCATATTAAAAAAAAAATCCTGACCAAAACAGTTATCTTGAGTGTTATTATGGTTATACACAAGGAAGACTGAAGTTTAAAATTAATCTGAAGCATGATGAACATATGTGGGGAGAAAAGAGAAGGAAGAGGAGTAAAGGAGATATAAACTATCCTAGTTAAGACTGGGAAGACTTTGGCCTGGGCTCCTCTGGAAGTTTTGCAGCATATGTCAGATAAAGTGTGAAAAACAAAACAGAAAAATCTATCCAGCTTTTGCTATGCTGGCAAAACCAGACACATTTGTTCTGGCCAAAAAATGTTTCAGCAAGTGTAGTTCATTTTGTTCAAAGAACTAACATTGGCTTTTTCTTTTTTTCTTTTTTTTTTTTTTTAATGCCATGTTTTTATAGAAAGTCTTTACCAGCTCATTGTAGTGATATAGTTATCTACTTTAGTATACAAGATGGTAAAGACTTTCATATAGGTATGGTCTATATGTAAATTTTTTGCTAACTATATTAGTGTGATATACAGGTGTAGTTAAACGTTATATACAAGAAGAGTTAAGCATTCATTTGAACTCTAATTTTCCTGTGCAATACGGTGTTTTTTTATTTTTTTTATTTTTTCTGACTGCTAAACTGTAAACAGGTATCTAAACCACAATAAGAAAACCTACTCTGGGATTAAATTGGTATTTCAGTTTGCATTCAAATCTTGATTTACACCAAGAAGATTTTCCAGTGCAGCCGAAAGCTTTTTCTGTGTAGGACTGAGTCCAACTAATGGTTTCTGAAACTGTAGTCAAGACAAGGCAAGTTGCTCTTCTTTTTACATATTAGAATGATCCTATGTCCCAATATTAACTCAACCCACTTTCTATATAAGTAGCTTTGTCTTGATTAGAGTTTTTGAAGGTGCTATTTAGTTCCTGTTAGCAAATAAAATAAAAACTTTCATCCTTTTCTCTTTTTCTTTTCATTCTTTTTCTGAATGAAATCTTAGAATCACCCTTGAATTTAGGTATACACTTTTACCAGATAGTAATTTTGGTACTAAAATTATGTACATTAGGGTCACCCACCTCATTCATTAAGTCCTTCTGTCAATAACAAAGATATGAAGCCATCAAAGAATTTTACCTAATTGGTGGTCACATTTACAGTCCGTACTCAGCTCATTCTTAAACTGTACCTCACAAATAAAGAAATATTTCATCCTACTTATTTCTATTTCAAAACAGTAAACATTATATTTTAAAACAAATGTTTTAAAAGAAAAAATAAAATTCAGGCAAAATACAGCACTAATTCTGAGATGAGAAACAAAAAGGAGAGTTTGGGAGATCTTGTATCTTAACTGACAATAGGGATTTGTCATGTTGCTCTTTGTTAAAAAAGAAAGATGAAAGTACAAGAAACTAAATTTAGAAGAAAGAGGAAATATGCCTGCTAGCTTACATAGAATATCCCCAAAGAGGATAACGAATATGAGGTCACTTGGAGAAACTGCTGATGTTCATGTGAGCAAATATTTATTTTAAGGGAAACTGACTCAGCAAAACAAAAAGTTACAGCAAATGCCAGTGAAACAATTTTCTATGAACCAGCAAGGCATTAGAAAGAGTTTGTATGTGTAAATGCAGCTGAGGAACCAGCATGGTGTCCCCACAGGAGCTCTTTCACAGGATGTGATCGGCAGGACCACTTGGAACAGGGTGAGACCAGGGCCACCTGCAGGGTAGCCCTGGCTGACCTGGGAGCTCGTCATAGCATAGTCACATGCGTGGAAGTGTTGATTTACCAGCATCGCTTTGACATTTGAAAAGTCTGACTATGGCTGTGGTCTAATGCACAGATGTTTTGGAATTAACTAAAGGGAACATAATCTGTGATATTTATGTGTCTCCAGTTACTGTACTATTTTGGTGTCAGCTGTAAAGCTAGGATAATGGTGCTGGCCCAAGGAGATACTTTGCTTGCCATGATTCTGCTGAGTGTACAAGGAGAAGCTTTTATATTCCCATGTCTTTCTGCATTTTTGCTTTTTATAGGATACTTGGGGACACCACATTGTGCCCCAAAGATTCACAATTAACATCGCAAAAGACAGAAAATAAATAAGGATGATGGATTTTTTGAATACGGTCACAGGAGATATAAATCCACTTTGGCACAGACTGGGGAGTTCAGCAAGTGGATTCAGACTGTGAACTCTTATAAGGTGAAGCTTAAAAATACTTCATAAAGAATTTATTACCTAGATTCAGTAATTTTTATTTTTCTTTCTCCTTTTCGATTTAATCAATTTTATTGGGAAATTTTGGTCTGAAATCATACTTAAATTGTAAGGTTATTTGGTTGTTAGTTTGGTGTGGGGTTTTTTTTGTTTTGTTTTCATTTCTGTTTGACAGACTTTGAGCAATTAAATTCAAGGATACCAGAATTCATCAAACAAAATTAAAAGCTATTTGCCAGCACATTCATCTCCCCACACTTTCAGTAAACATCTTCAACATTTTTTTCACCAAATTCTTCACCATTGGTACCAGGCATGGGAAGAAATGTAAACCTGCGTAACTGCCCTTAAGCAGTGATCAATGTTATGTAGTTTAAAGACAAGATTTTGAGTGTATTAATTAATTTTCTGCTTTGTAGAAGCCTTAATGGCCGTTGCATGAGTACATGAGGCATTTTCTTCAAACATTACCCTTATAAGTAAGCAGTTCCTATGCATGTGTAAAACGATCAACATTAGCCAAATTCATCTGCTTGTTCAAGCCAGAATTCTTTTTTATAAGGAGAATGCATAGCTATTTATAGCTGTTTATTGCGTAGCTGCTTGTTGACTATGATCCTGACTTGGGGATAGTTTTTAAAAGCTATATTTTTGTCTTAAAAAGCAGATAGGTTGCTAGTGGGATTTTCAAAGGTGCCTGAGCTTTCTAGGGTAGTTCTGCACATTTAAGAGTTGAAATATTTTATAAAATCTGATCCCTGAGGTTTATACATTGACATAATCCCAACCTTTTATCTGTGCTCTTCTGTTTTGAAGCGCAGACTGGTGTGTAAAGTTTTTTTTTTTTCATGGGATGCATATTTTTGGGGTGAAGAAAAATACACCTTAAATAGTTCACAAAGCCACACTAAAGTCAATGACCCACATTCTGCTATGATCGAATGATTGTATCTTCACTGGAGTAGAAAGAGGTGCTCCAGACTGTCAGAAGTGTGAAACAAGAACAGAATCTTTCCCTAACATGCATCATTGTGAATTTTAGCACCATACATATGTCTAAAATCCAAAGAAATTCATATCTATATTTGGCTTTGGAAGCATATGACATTTGAGTGAGCAGTTTTCTCAACGAAGAAGAATTAAAAATAGTGGATAAAGGTATCTAATGCAGAGCAAAATCAGATACCAACGGCATATGAATCAGTGAACAACTCAGGCTATAACTTCTTTGATTGATTCGTGGGTAGTTTATGTCCTCTTAATCTTTATATTAAGAAGTTACTCCTGATTTTGTGATGCTACCTGCACTGAAAACAGCACATTCCCTGATCCCTGACAGGTCTCTATTGGGTCAGGTTTTTGCTACCGTGTTCATCAAACATATCACATTTGCTATTACAGAATAAGAAAAAGCAATCCACAGCAGTGGTATTGATGTTACACCTCACCACCTGTATTTCAGCTTCAGCTGTAAAGGTAGCTATTGATATTATTGAAAGAGAAGTGTGTTGAAGTAATGACTTAGGAAATGTCTAGACCAGAGTCACAGCAAGACAGGAAGAGAAGTCTTTCTAAGGTCTGGTCTAATCAGTTGGGAGTGATCAACTGTCCCACACGGAGGGAGAGCTGATGCACATTTCTTGGAGTAGAAATACTCATTGCGATCTTTAATGGAAAGCAGGAAGAGTCTGTGTTTCAGAGGAAATCAAAGGGTCTGTCATATCCTGAGTTTCCTCCTCTCCATCTTTTCCCCTTTGTAAGATTTTGATGGTTAAATTTTAGGCTTGGGCCCATGCTATTTATGATCTTGCTGAAACTTCCTTTTTGTATAGGATATCTCAAGCAACAAAGGAAGACGATGTACTATTTAGAAGAGCATAGTTCCTAGACACAGTCCCAGAGGGCTCTCCAGCTCCTTTTTCTTTTTACCTTTAATATATGCTTGAAAGATGTGATGTGATTCTCGGGAAAGACGTATTTTCTATATGCATTAGCAAAGACCATTAAAAAATCCATGGAATATTTTTCATTTGGGCATGCAGAAGAGCATTTTTTCATTGTTTGGAGTGTTCCATCTGCATTGTTTTATTAAACAGAATGAAAAGAAATAATCAAGCTCCATTAAAGCACTTTTGACAAAAGATCCAGGCATGTATGGAACCACAGGCAAATCCCTCCACTTAGGTCAGTCACCTGCTCCCTATGGGGGCACTGGTTTCACAATAAGCAGACAGTGGTGGTGGTTGAACCTTTTCTCAGTGAGGAGTAGCTTCGCTTTAGCTGGAATATCTACTGGATGAAGCTGGATAGGATCCTGAGCAACTCGATCTTTCAAAGCTGAATCTAACTTGGATATTCCCCATCTGGAGTACCGTGGCCAGTTATGGAGCCCCTACTACAAGAAAGATATGGACGTGCTGGAACACGTCCAGAGGAGGGCCGTGAGGATGATCAGAGGGCTGGAGCACCTCTCCTATGAAGACAGACTGAGAGAGTTGGGTTTGTTCAGTCTGGAGAAAAGAAGGCTTCGAGGAGACCTTATTGTGGCCTACCAGTATCTTAAGGGGGCCTACAAGAAAGCTGGTGAAGGACTTTTTAGGATGTCAGGTAATGGTAGGACTAGAGGGAATGGATTAAAACTAGAGATGGGTTGTTTCAGAATGGACGTTAGGAAGAAATTCTTCACCATGAGGGGGGTGAGACACTGGAACAGGCTGCCCAGAGATGTGGTGGAAGCCCCATCCCTGGAAGTTTTTAAGGCCAGGCTGGGTGGGGCTCTGAACAACCTGATCTAGTGGGAGGTGTCCCTGCCTATGGCAGGGGGGTTGGAACTAGATGATCTTTAAGGCCCCTTCCAACCCTGACAATTCTATGATTCTGTGATTCCCCCCTGCTTTGAGTGGATATTGGACTAATGGCCTCTTGATGTCCTTTCTATCCCAAATTACTGCGTGATTCTAAGATGCTATTTTGGTTTTCTTTGGTCCAGGTTGTGGGGCTTAATACTGAATTTTGGACCTCTCTTTTTCTATGGGGAAAAAGTTGTAGTCTTAAGAATAACTTCTTTAAGCTAATCCAGTAACTTGCAGACTCAGGAATAACTGAGTCAGTCAGTAAAAAGAGTAGGTGTATTCCAAAATACAAAGAAAGTGCCTTATATCTCACCATTAAAACTCACCTCCTTATCCTTGGGATTCCCTTTGAAGACAAATAATGGACTAGCCAAGTAAATCAGATCTCAAGCCATAGTTCAGAGTCTCAGAAATCACAGAGTACAGCCTGCCCGTTGGTGTAGCCTGCTACGCCAGAGGCCAAGCGCTGCCCTGACAGTACTGCATGGAAACTACTCATTCAGCATGGTCTCACTCTTTTCAGAGTATATCCTGAGCATCCTGGTTAACAGGTGACAAGTGGCTTCTCTTTTTCTTTCCTTGACTGTTCAGATAAACTTAAATGGGGTAAAGTGAATGACAGTGATGACATTTTTCATTGTTTGTCTACTTTTGATAATCATTAGTTCAGAGTTTGGCTTGACTTGGATTTGAACTCTGATTATCGCCTCTTGGTATGTTATGAGCTGCCTCAAAAAGATGACAGGATAAGCATAAAACTCTCCTACCAAGGACAGAAGCAAAAGACAGCTATCACGAGGCATATGCTGTGGCAGGAACAGCTGCGCTAAAAGCTGTATCTGTTTGGGATGGAGCTAATGGGAAGTAACTCAGAGAGGGAAGGAAGAAAAACTAAAGAGAGACTACACTGTTGCGGCAATGATTTTTCCAGTTATGTTTTAGAGACAAAACTGCGTTAGTCATTTCAGCAGTGTTTGCATCTGGTAAAAATGGAGAAATAATGCATGAGTTCCAGGAAGAGGTTAGAAATACATTTATAAATGTATTCACTAGAATTATTCTGCAAAGAACTTGTAAGTGAATGTTGAAGACTTGACACATTTATAAAACTCCTGAAAGGCTCATCTCTGTGTCCCATGTGTTTCTGATGTTGCTATTTCTCTCTTCTGAGTACATTATCTTTATAATCTGGTTAAATAAACTGTGGCTATGAATCCAAATTTTTATTTTGCTAGTGCACCTTTGATCAATGCTTAGTGTCACTACACATGGCAATTACGAGCAGAGCAACATCAGTTTCTGGGTTTAAGGACAATTAAAAAGGCCATCAGTTGTAAGATACATAAACTACAGATAGATGGAAATGGTGATTCTAGTTATGTTCCCTTCACAATGTCTCTGCTCTCACGTCAAGTTCTTGTGACGGTGAGTAAGTACTGAAAGAATGAAATCAGCTCAGAATTTCAGTGTAGCAAAAGCTGTAGCTTGAACTTTGCTCTGAACTTGTGATCCCATAGAGGTAATGCTCTTCTTAGTGCTGCTGAACTTCTAAGCTATAAGTGATATCCAGAGAGTCATCTCTGCACTGTCTTCTTCTCAAGAGAAAACTTTCTGTTTTGTGCCCATGAGTAAAGAGATAGGATCTGAATATTACTTTTAAAAAAGAGCTTAGGAATTAGTCACTCTGCTTATCTACATATCTCTGGTTATATACTGAAGGGTGGAAGAGAAGAAAATTGCTTAAATACCTTTGAGGATATTGCTATTAGACACTAATGTTGCTTCTTTTGGCACAACGACATAGATAATGAGAGATAGACAGCAAATATCAACTTATCAGGGACCTCAGCAGGGAGAGATACTTATATACAACGCATTTATATAAAATATTTCACCTCCTTGCTTCAGTTTCTCTGTCTGCTAAATAGCTCTGATTACTCTTATCTATCAGAAAGAGTCTTCTGGGGATCACCCTCATGAGCTGTATTAGCCTGCATTCAACATTAGCTCAGATATTTAGTGACTAATAACACTGTAATTTCCTAAATGTGATTGCAAAAATTTAGTGAAGTATGGCTCACAAAAATATAATAGAGAGAGTTTTTACAGTTATTTAAAAGTATGACTTCTGAAAATTATCTGTTTTTTCACTACTGTTCAAACTCTACAGGGACATGGATTTCCTAGGAAAACCCCTGTTGTCCAGAGGGAGGATCATGTGATCTCATGCAGCAAATATCCTGTCTCCTCTAAGCCAAAAAATTTTGACCCATTTACAATTCAGGTCAGTTAATACTCAGGACAGTTGCTTCACTGGACAGCTGGTTGTGTGCAGTTGTCTCGAGTCAATTTTGACTTTAATTTTCCTTAAAGTTCCCTCCCTTGACATAACTCATTAATGGACTAGTGGTCAAAACCCGCTAGGTTTCACCACCAGTGGCTGTAATTCTTAACTAAATATGGTCAGAAATAAGGATTAACTTGCTTGAAATAATTTGTAGCACAGAACTGTTGGTACACCAGGGTAGGGCTCCAGGCACTTTACTGCATAATTCTGTTCTAGTGGATTGCTGACTTTGATGACAGCAAGGACAAGATCAGAGCTTTCATATCTTCTGAAGGGAAATTATCTCAGTATATATAATCTTAATACAACTTTTAGGAAATGTATGTTCACTCATCTCACTCATTTTAATTTTGCCCTTTATTCCTTGAATTTTGTTGCAAGGCTTGAAAAAATATATATTGGGACCTTTTAAATTAAGACTGGGAGAGCAGAACTCCAGCAAAGTGTTAAATAGGTGTGCCACTGGCAGAGGAATTGTAATGTTTTGGTGCACTGGGCCGGTGAACAAGAAGTTCCATTGGTGATTAATGAGAATTCATGACTGATTTTCAGCCTGAGTATCAAGATTTTAAGTACAGTCTAAAGACCTTTGTGACTTGGTAAATTAAGGCACCTCAGCTCCCTCTGTATAGATTTTTGCATAGCCTTTCTAAGAATTTGTGGACATGTAATCTTCTGAGTGCTGCATATCATTGTGTAAGCAATGTAAAATAAGTTCAGAAAGTGTGAACCACTACACCGTGGTGTTTCAGTCACCCTTGCTTCCTGTTTCCAACATCCAGATTTATAGCCTTCCTTGACAGAGTTATCAAGGTTCTTTTCTCTAAGAAGATGAAATTATATGTATCAGATTTCCTTTCAGGGTGAGGTTTCTAAATAGCATCACCTTGCTTTTTATATAACCAGGGCTCCGGGAGTGGCTTTCTTCTGTTCTCTTTGATACTGGCACACTGGCTTCACTGGGCTACCTTCTAATTTGTAGTGACTTGAGTAAGAAGAGATTCAGGTCTGTCGTGCCAGAGATTTGCATGAACAACTCTTTGTTCCATACGCAACGCCGTGGTTTAACTTTCGATGGAAAAGTAGAACTCAGTGTCTGACCTATTTATCACTTTTTTGTTCTGTTTTTTGAGATAAAAGTGTCATATAGATGAATCGCAGACAGGAGAGTATGTGTGTTTGGTTACTGTGTCACTTTTGGTAAATCAAATAGAAAAATCTTTTGTAATCAGCTAGCTTTTAACTTAATAACACTTTTGATAAATTGCTTGTATACAGTAGGTTATCAAACCCAAACATTAAAGACTTCAGTTTGACACTGCAGGAATGAATCATACAGACACAAAAGGCCAAATTTATAATTCTTTATCTGGAGCAAAGAAGAAAAAAATCGTATCGGTTTCAAGACCTGCACTAATGACTGAATAAAGAATTTTAGAACTGGCCAAAGGAAGCTAAAGATATGCTTGAAGTGTAACTGTTCATTACAACAATATTTCCATTTCCTTTTCTAGCGAGCTTTAGCACTCTGTGGATCATTGTTCTGTAGTTTATTGTATGGCATCGTTAAAAATGTCCTCTTTATATTCTTTTTTCCCCCTTCTTTTCCTAATTTGTTCCCATGTCTTGTACCTTTTCAGCTTCCCCCCCGCCCCCACCCTCTGCTGGAGCTGCTGCACTTCAAAATATGTGAGCGACAACAGGTTTGACAGCCTTTGGGGTGGTGAAGGATCTGGCAGGAGCAAGCCTCTCCAGCATGCTCATCAGGTTAGTAGGGATAGTGTCATGGATGGCAATGTCTTATACTCTTGTCAGCCAAAAGTGTAAAGTGATTGCAGCCAAACCTTTGCTCACAACAAAAAGGAGGAAAGGCTGAAGAAACCTTCACTATATAGCAAGTTGAAAGATTATAACACTTTCCAATTTATAAAACAAGGCTCTCCTCAAAGTACTTTGCAAACGCACCTGCTTCTCATTTCTGTCACTTTCACACTATAAAGAGGCCTTACAGTGGCTGTAAATATAATTTATTTGAATTTTATAGTCTTTTATGCTGCTGGAACACTGTGCTGAGGCTTCAGCGTAAATACGAATTAAAAGCTAGATTGTGCCATTAAGACCTTCATTGGCCTAATTTAGAAATTCCCCTCTCAAAAAGGAGATCACAGAGGCAAAACAATTTTACAGGGAAACCCTGACCGCACAAGGGAAATATCTGCTTCTGTCTTCCCAGGACTCAAGCATGCCCTCTCTTCAGCAGCCGTGTGTGCGTGTGTGTGTGTGTGTGTGTGTTTGTGCATGCATGCACACATGTGTGTACACCTACCTCCTTCCTGTACCTTTATGTGGCCAGCAACTACAGAGACCCTCTCCAAGGAGATGACATTAAAGCAGGTGTGTCTGTCCCACTCGTTGGAAGAAGGTGGGGGGATGCTGGCTGTGATGTTGTGGCAGGAACAGGGAAGCAGCTTTTCATCTCAAGGTCAGCACCTCAGCATCAGGAATCTACCAGCCGCTTCCGTTTATGCTAATACGCTAAAAAAAAAATACAATTTATCCCATTTCAGTTTGCATTAAAATGTGCTCCGTTCTCCTTGCTGCAAAGGTAATAATCATAATAGCCACTGGCAGATGAGCAGTAATAGTGAGCATTTACCATGTTTGTTGTCCCTATAATATTGTACCACCAAACGTGACTAAACATCCTGAGGTTGGGAGAAAAAGACAGTACATCTCCACTCCCTTTCCACACCCTCATAATAGCCGGGTAAAACATGATTTTCACAAGCTCCTTTTGATACAGGTAAAAATAATCACAGCCTATTAAAACCTGGTAAGTGAAAGGCTCAAAGTTAAGTGACATTTTCTAGGTCAGAAAGAGGATCAGCATCTGTATTTGCAATGGAGTGCCGGAGCCCTGACTTCTGTCTTGTGCTCCCACTGCTGAATCATATCTGAGGGAGCTGAGCAGTGGTGATGAACGCGCTGTGGAATTTGCTTTGCAAAACAAATATTTAACTTCCTACAGATCATTGAAGACTTGATAAAATTCTTAAGTGTCACCTAACTGATTTCCTTTTCTTTTTAATCGAAGAATCTTTTTATTCTTTTCATCTAAATGTATAGTTCAAATACAATTGGAAAGGCCATATACAGTTATCTTCAAATACCATTCATGCAAATATGTTTCACAAAGTCAGAGTGTTCAGAACAAGGCTTTGAAGGAGAAATTCCCATTAAAAGCATCGGTTATGTCAAAAATAAGAGTCACATTTGCGACTAGTCAAGAGGGCAAATGCTTCCTTCTTGCTTTTGGGTGTGGAGAGGCGAATGGCCGGGGGGCGGGGGGGTGATGTGGGCAGCTTTAGCAGCCTGGGCGCTGCTCCCCTGCGCACAGGCTTGTGGTGCAAATTCCGTGGCGGGGAAGGGCAGACCAGGAGCCAAGCAAGAGCTCCAGAGAGCAAGATAGCGAGATAGATAATTCATTCCCAGCAAAGACACAGGAATGCCGGCATGAGCTAATAATTCATCCGGCTCCAGTCTCCAAAATGAGAGACTGAAGAGCACAAAAGTCATTCAGCATACGACAGGAGAGGGTTGGGGCTTTTTTTATTGTTTGCTGTTTACGGTACCTTCTTCTGAGAACTGAAGGCTTTCCTATGCTTGGGCAGAAAAGCAAAGACAGCACAGATGCTGAAAAAAAAATCCAAATACAATGTTGGTAGGAAAAGCCAGCCTGAGAATGCCAGCATGACGGAGGGATTCTTTACAGGGCATTTTATGTAGCTGTTTTCCAGCTGTTTTCAATAAATTAACTAAATATATTACCTACATCGTTTGTTCTTCATATTAATTTAAGTCACTCTCTCTGTAGTAAGATTCCAAAACCAATATTTTTTTCAGTTTAAGATCTTACAGATTTAAATTTGAAATATTTCATGCCAAACTTTATTCCTCCTTCATTCCTCCCTAGAAAGGAAAGGAGGCCTTTTACAAATGTTGATATATTTAATCTTGTCAAGTTCTGATATTAAAAAAAAAATGCTTAAAAAAACCCCACAATCAAGGCTTACAGAGTATTAGGAAGGGGACTTAGTATGAAATGGAAAACGTCATTATGTTGCTGCATATGTTGGTGGAGTGCCCACAGATTCAACATTTAATTAATTTCTGATCTTCTTATCCTAAAATGGGATACAGTAAAATAACATAAGGTGCATCAAAAGGAGAGAAGGTTGATTAATGAAACAAATGCCTTCTATATTACATATACAAATACATATACATATAGATTAGGATTATACAAGACAGAAAAGACACAAATAAGGGGGAAATCTAAAGCAGCATTATTCACCTGGGGAAGACAGGTTTATATGCAATGACTATTCACCGTTTCTCTGAATGCAGGAAGCAATGGAAATCAAATTAAGTTTTCAAAAAGCAGGTTCAAACCAAACAAAATGGTTTGGGTAGTTTGGGGTTTTTTTTCTACACAAAAAAAGTAGTAATCTGTGCAACTTGTTGCTACAGTATGTTGCCAATGCCAAAAATTTACATAAATTTAAAATCTCATTAAGCAGACTGAGAAAAGAATAATCTATCAAAGGCTAATAAGCATAAGATACAACCTGCTACTCAGGAAAACCTTGAACTTTGGATCAGAGGAAGCTGTTAGATTATACTAAGAAAACACCTCTTCAGTAAAATTTGCTGTGTTTCTATACTGTTCTGTAGATTATTCTGCTCTTCTTGCATCTTCCTAGGTCAGCACTGAAGACAAGAAACAGGACTATGTGTACCTTTTGTTCTACTAAGCTAAGTCACTCTTTTTCTTGAGAACAAAAAATCTGAACAAATATCCAGAGTTTAGCAAAACTACATATTTTGATTGTCAGAAAAATGTTTGCCAGGTTGCCATGAGTTAAGGTAAAAAAAGAAACAGTAAAAAGGCAAACTATCTATTTACAAGACAGAAAATCTTATTTTCCTCCCACGCCTATTCATGTCTACTTGCAGTCATTACAGGTAAGAACATACTTCTGGTAAGGATACTTAAACATATAATTACATTAAAGATATAGCTAGTAAAGTAGTAAAACAGGCAGAATCAGATAATACAAAAGTAAGGCTTATTTTACATCGGACTATGTTTAAAATGAGATTTTATTATTATTTTTGGACCAGCTCCATTATAAGATTAAAGAATCCCTTCTTACTGTTTTTGTAATGTTTTGCCTTGGGATTATTTTGTTACCCTGCTTGCCTCAGTCAGTTTGCCTAACTTTCACCATCTAGTCATCTAAAAGAGCAATTTAGAAGATGTATATTTTAACAAAACAAAGTAAGTGAATTTTTATTATGCTCTGCTCTGCAATGAAATGATCTTTTCTGCTCTTGCTTTGCAGCTAATTATACAATCTCCTCCAAATTCTTAGCAAGCATCAATCTGCCTTTTCCGGTGATTGATAGAGAACTACCCTGGTTTATAAAAATAGGGCACACCTAATCCTAATAGCACGTACCAAAATGAATTGAATAAGAAAACAAAATGAAGAAGAACAAGTCTTCAAAATGTAAGGAACAAAACTGACTTTATTGCCCCTAAGTATGGTGTTCTAATTGTGCAAATTGGGTTTCGCATCATTACATCTGGAAAGCCTTAGCTACTATTTGTCAGATTTATACTACTGTTACCACTCATCAAGGAATCCTGATGTTGCACAGGAAGACTTTTTGTTAAACTAACTGAAGCTAAACTAAGTGTAGCAGGAAAAAGCGGACAAGCTTTTACACAGAAACTCTTCTTTCAGCCTTAAAAAGAAGTCTTTTTCTTTTCTGTCTGAGAAAGCTGGACTATATTTTTCAGTTATCACTCATTGCAATGACAAATATTTCCTATTCCTAAGCAATCATGTCTGTGACAATGCTCCTGAAATAAAGAGATCCTGAAGGACGAGCAGACTGAAAGGTGACTGAGAAGAGGTTGGAGCCGTGACTATTTGTTTAGGAATAGATATTCTTCTGTTACCGGTATGGTGAGGCAGTAATGGTCTAGGACAGTCAGAACTGGATCTGCTTGCTCTGAACAGCTGGGAGAGCAAAGGTGAAGCATGTGCTATTTAGTGTAATTCCGTGTGTTAGAAAAACCCAGAGTGCCATGGGAGCGATGCATCGCCTTGGTTTGTCAGCCTAGGCCTCCTGCGGTACAGATTATGTCTGAGTCTGTCTGAGTTTGCTCAGTGTTTGAGATAAGGAAAGGCTTTGAATCTTTCTAAAATCCCTTAAGAAACCAGACACCTGAACTGCAAACAGATGACATAAGCAGCAGTGGTCAATAATTTAAAAGTTTATCTCTTTCGTACAATTCAGTGGGTGTTTAAACATTGATTTTCTTGAAATCAGGATCAGGCTGCCGGGTTCTAAATTAATTTTTAACTAATGTACATAAAGAAATACTTCATTAAATTGCTGCTACTGTAGTATTTGTCACAACCCCAACACCACTTTTTGCTGTTGCAGAGGCCTCGGCTCAGCAGCCCCTCAGCCTCCAAGCTCCTTGAAATCAATGGCACTATCTTCAGTCCCCCATAAAATAACAAAAAGATGGACAGCCTAAACCCCACACAGAGTCTGAAAGATATGGAAGCTCATGTGATCATTATTTGCATTTAAGAACAAAATAAAGGTTGAGAAATACTCTTTTAAAGCTATGCTTGATGTTACTGGGCTAGATCTGGCAGTTTGAAGTTTTTTGAAGTGCCTTTTGTGCAGAAGCAATTAGAACCTGACAATCCTTTATTTGTTCCTGTCACAACAGCAACAAATACAATGGGGTGATTTTTGTTACACCAAGGTCATTTAGCATTGCTAAGGCAAGTTAAGTTAGATTTTTAAGAAGAAACCACTATATTACCCATTTATGTTTCTAGTATGGTAAATTACAACAGCATTATTAGATATAAAACTCTAGAAAAACAATACTATCCTCTCTATCTTTTGATAGATAGAGAATAGACAGAGAAATATAGACATATGGAAAAGTTTGTATGTAACTGCTACACGTTTCATTTAAAAATAAAGCTGCTTATGTACATTCTATTGACTGTTCTTATAGCTGTAAATGGACAGAGTGCACTTTGCATTTGAAAGCAACCACAGTTCCACACCAACAGGTAGGCCATAAGACTACACTGACCCTTTGAGGTCAATGAAAATAATATTAGTGGTTTCATTTGGGCCTTTCAGTTAGATTCTGGGTATGTGTACCTATGTCACTAGAGATGTCTTTTTCAACTGCAATAGCAGACAAAATTATCTATGGCAAAATGAATCAGCCTTAAGGCATGACTATTTTGCTTTCAGTTACTAATCAAAACTTGCTTGGAAACTTTTACACAGATTCACTCTCATTGCAGTAAAATAAAAATAAAAATTATTTAAACCTTTTTTTTTGCCTGCCTGCATAACTTTGCAAGAGAGTTTGGTGGTTCATGAATGGTTTCAATTAAGTAAAAATATGTTTAATTTGTATAAATCAATAATTTGAGATAATCATGTTCAGAAATTCAAATTAACAGAAAGATCAGAGGAAAATGCCTCTTCTAATCTTGATATTGTTTTAGGTTGAACTCATTTTGTTGCTGACATTTGATTTTGTTACTGGCTGAAGTTCAAGTTACAACTGTGGAGGCGTATTTTTTTCAGGTTTAAATTTCTTTTTGTTTTAATGCAACTGTCAAGTCAGAAAAAAAGTCATACAAATGACAGTTTTAAATAGAAAAATATTTTATAAGGCAGTTAAATTTCATTTGTCTTAGCTCCAGAGAAGAATGAGTTATTTCAAATTTGCAAAGTCACTAGCAACCAATTTGTAACTGATTTGCTTCATTTGGAAAGGCAAATAGAAGCAAGCAGTTTCCTGCTGATGTTCACTGTAAACGTATCTCCACATTTCACAAACCATCAGAGATATTAGGTTCTAAAAGCTAATTTGAAATACACGATGAAGAAATTGTCTTTCTTCTAGTTGTCTGTTTCATCTGATAACCTTTCTAAATTCTCTGACAACAAGCAGACTTAGATGTAAATTTTGTTTCTATTCAGAATGAATCTCTTGAAAGAGTTAAGAGATGGCCCAGGACAAAGAAATCTTGAGGGAATCATATTCTGTTGAAAGTATGATTCTGTCAAAACTGCATTTCTTATATTGTGTACAATTGTCAAATTTTCATTTTGTGCAGAAAAAAATAAGTGACAACAATGTTAAAAAATATCTTGTTACCAGGTTTTGCTTTTGATGTTACCACTTACATTTTACTTTCTATTTCTGTTGTGTTTCATCCCACTCTGTAAATTACACTTTAAAAGTTTAATCAGCCATAGTAATTTTCCCTCCCTTGTGTCACCCCTACTAAAACTTACCTTCCTGGATGGTTTGGAGTCTGGGTGGTTTGTTCTATGTTGGAAATTTTTCACAAAACAGAAGTTTTAGTTCCTGGACATCTCTAGGAGCAGCCTCCCATGTAAACAATTTTCCTAAAGCTCTTTACTGTCCTATGCAGATTTCATGTAAAAGAGGGATAATTCTGCAAGAGCCCACTTACAAAGTGTCCAATGCTTAGTGCATCTGAAGTAGAGGTGAGTAGACCAATTAAGAAGGTTATAGATCATAGAATCATAGAATGTGTTGGGTTGGAAGGGACCTTGAAAGGTCATCTAGTCCAAGCCCCCTGCAGTAAGCAGGGACATCTTTAACTAGATCAGATTGCTCAGAGCCTCATCAAGCCTGACCTTGAATGTCTCCAGGGATGGGGCCTCCACCACCTCTCTGGGCAATACATCTCATACAAGATATACATGTCTGGCAATTCAGGATAGATTTTGCTGTCCAAAATGAAAAGGGTACACTTCCACAGTGATGACCTGGGCCTGTGGGTTAATTTTAAAGTAAAACATGAAGTCTGCCTACTTCAGTGTAAGGAAAAGAACAAAAAGAGATTCTCCCTCCAGGAAGATGCTTAGGCCTAGAGATCAGGAACACCAAATGCTCATGTGCCACTGGGACCCACACCTGAGGAGGGGTGGGTGACATTTCTGATATGCCCCTGACCACAGAGTGTCCCTGTTGGCTAATTCTCATCTACTGATTGCTGAGCTGGGGGACACTGAGTGGCTCCAGCCCCCCTCCCCGGCTGCCTTTTGGCGTGCTGCTGTGAGGGGTCTGGCTCTCTGAATGCACTCTGCAGGGAGCCTGTGCACTCAGCGCAGAGGTTTCTGTACCCAATTTTTTTTAGTCACCTAAGTCCTTTGTAGGATCTGGCCTTTTTGTGAAAATAAAGCTGCAGCTGAATCTGAGGATATTTAGGGCAGGGCTATCAAAAATGAAGTTGTATAACTGAGGTCATCTCTTGTTCAGATATCACAGTGCACTATTTTGCGGTGAAAGTATTTGCTGAATTTTAATTACTTGGCAAATCTGAAGAAGAAAATTTTGCTGGCTTGATTTTCAAAGTCGTGTGTATTTGTCGTTTCAGTTAGCTTCATTGCTTATATACTGTTGTTTATGTTAAGTATTATTCATTGTTATTACATTTATATTGTTCACATAGTCACTTTGGTTTTTTGGTTTGTTTTGTTTTCCACAGAGGTATATACTTTCTTCCTTTAAGGAAAGAATATATATCTTATGGACGCACACAGCTCACTGTTTTGACAGTTGCTGTGTATTTCTGACAACATATTCAGGCTTTTTTGAAAGTTTTGATGTAACTGGATGCCAGTATCAGAAAGAGAATTTCAGGACTAGTGCTTGAAACGTATTTACTTTTTCCAGGCCAGTTGAATAATGAAAACATGTTTAATTATTTCCAGCCTCTCAAATGGTGTAGTGTAATTAACTATGATGTGTATTTCCCGGCTAATTAGAAAAAACTATAGCATCAAGCTAATTGGACACAATAGTACCTCTGAAGAGCAATAAAACAAGTTTATCACTTCCTGCAGTTGTCATAAAAATAGTATGAATACAGTATGTAAAACAAAATTGGGAAAGCTGTGAAGATGGTCTTCATAGCAGGATGAATTCCTGTCAGTTCATTTCAGAATCAAGTGTGTCTTTGCCTTATTTCATTCAAGCCTCCTTCCTTGTAAGTGTAGCTGCCCACCAGCATGCTGGTCCTTACCTCTCACAACTCCCCATGCCACCTTCTGCTCAGGCAACAAAATCTTCCCCTGTAGCTACTTGGATTCTCATGGACCCATTGTTGCAAACTCTTAAGATTTTATGACACAGCTCACAGACATTTGCTATTTGTTCTAAAAACTTCACTTCTGGAGTCACATTAATTTTTATGAATTTCAGCTTTATTGGGAAGGGAAAAGCATCTATAGAGTAAGTCTGAGAATGGATTCTGTCATGTGCTTAAAGGTAAAAAAGAAACAAAGAACAACAACAAAAAAAAACAAACAAAAACCAAACCACAAACCATCAATGATATCATAACCTCATCTGAAGGATTTAAAGCTAGTTTCATCATATTGGTGAAGCCAGCCTCCAGTTCCTGAGTTTTGCTGTCTGAGATTAGAAAAAAACCTGTTATCCTAAGTCCCATTGCATCAGTGTCTGATAAAGTCTGGCTAGCCTGCCTTGGATTCTTTCAATCCTTTGGTAATCTCATCTGAAAAGAAAAAGAAAGAGAGAGAGAGAGAAAGAAAGAGAGAAAGAGCAAGAAAGCTCTCCACACCAAACACAAGTATTTCTATCTTGTAGTTTTTCATCATTGCACTTTTCCCATTATTGTTATTTCAGGTTTTAAATGATCATGGTCCTCATTTTAAACATAAAGGTAATTTTGCCTAAATCCACCTAATGAAGCATTGTATTTACATCTCTTTCAAATACAGCCTAAATCTTTCTCTCTGGTTCTGTGAAGTATTTCAGGGGTTGACTTCTGAGACACAGTGCACAGCAGAGTCAGGAAAAAATCAGCTGGATTTAATGCCAGAGCAAAGTTGTTTTTAACTGTGGAAGTGAGAAAGTGGTAGAAATTGTCTTATTATTCACAGAATGGCTACAAACCAGGCAAGCGGGTTGCTTCTTTGTGTATGTCAAAATCCTCGAAGTAGTTAAAGATGGCAAATTTAATTTTACCTTTCCCTACTTCAGTACCAACCAAGACACTAGTTGTGACACTGTGACACTCCTCTCCCCAGACCAGTAGGCTCAGGACAGTGGCATCTCTTACAGCTCCACAGCCAAGCAGATGGTGTCATGTGGTTGCCTTTCATGAAGAGAAGACTACATTACATTAAGATCCCTCCTTTAAAAGGCATAATCATTATATTTGTTTCTTTGATTACGAACATGGGTTACGGTCAATACTTTCTCTTGGGATCTGGGACATAAATGGAATGTTAGGAGTGGAAAGAACATCAAAACCAAAACACAGCTGAAAAGTTCTTTTAAATCTTCATACCTATGATAATAGTGATCTTTACAGTACAATCATGGGGAATTGTCTCCATCTTCTGTGCTTTCTTCCAGGAAGTCCGATGCAGTCACACTTATGACAATGATGGTGCTGGGAAGATTTAGCAGTGGCTTGATCTATGGTGGGATCTGTTTATGTTTAAGAAAGTGCAGCTCTACAGGCCATAACTACAGTTAAACTGTAACCTGAGCCTGCTCAGATGCACTCAGACATGAAATGAGACTATAAGCTCCAGAACCCTTGGCACCAATACCATTCCCATTGATGTTATCACCAGTTAAACCGTACCCACTGAGTATTAATTGCCCAAAAAATCCAAGGATAGAAAAAGCCACTGTGAGTGCAATTGTTCACTATAAACAGAGGGAGATTAAAAGCATTACAAAAGAGATATTTTCCCCATATATCCCATTGAATCTGGAGTTGTATAGATTAAATACAAAATGTTATGACATTTTCAGACTTTTACTTAAAATGGTTCATGGTTAACAAAAGGAGACACTTAATTCTGCTAGCTTTGATACACAGCTGTTCAAATAAATTAGGCATTAGGGAGATGACCTGCAGGACTATTTGCACTTGAGCTTTTCTTTCTTAAAGGACTAAGTCTGTGTTTTCCTTTTAATTTCTCTAAGAACTGTAGACTTCGTGTCCTCACCACAGAGAAGATGAATAGCACAAAAACTTAAGCATAAGAGGAAACAGACACAGAACTGAGTTTTGAGGGTTTTGTTTGTGTTTGTTTCTTTTTTTTTTTTCCAAATCCTTCCCTGCCCACTGCAATAAGAGGCAGCAATAATATCTTATATTGATAGGGCCCTGAGGGTACTAATAGGCTTTAATGGCCCTGAGCTGCCTCACCTGGGGCATCCACCCCTGCAATGGCCACAGGAGCCCCATATAGGTTCAGGTTTGGGAGTTTAGCCTTTTCTTCAGCTGACCTGTCTTCAGCTGTCACACCTGCAACCTGGATGGACACTTTGTGTGGGTAGGTTGCCTTGTCTCCAGCCCTGTCTCTGCTCCCAGTGTTTTCTTGCATCAACTGGGCTTTCTGCTTACCATGCTGGTGGCTCAGTTGGACCCTGTTGGCAGCTCTGGCTCTGCCTGCCATGTTTGGCTCCTTGTCCCCTTTGGCTCCCTGATGCTGAGGGGCAGCTGGTCCTTGCTGTTCCCTGGTGTGCCGTACATATATGCCATTTGATCCCCACGCGGTTCTCTGGAAGACAGTGACAATCTTGATGGCTTTGCTGTTATGTTCTGTGAGAAATTTCCCTTTGTGCCCTTGTTTAGTGCATTGCTTTTGTCTTGATCATGAAAGGAAGAATGATTTTTCTTAAGTAATCAATGATTACCTGGTAACTTGAAATGCAGTGGCCTAATTTGCAAAGACAGTGAGCAAGAGCTGTTTGTACTGGTGTCAGTGGCAGATATGGTGTTCAGCACTTCTGCAACTCAGCCTCCTACATGTTAAGGTCCTGGCCCAAGCCTTGGATAAATTTTAATAACTCCAGTTTTTCTTATTGCTCTGCAGAGTGTTTTGTGCCTATCGGAGGTAACTAAAGCACAGAGTAATTGGGCTGTGCTCTTACCTTGTCCCTGTAATGGGGGCAAGAAACATATGATTAACAGGTATGTATATTGGATATATGCTGGCCAGGGGAGGAACACTTTTTCTGGAGCTGCAGGATGGGCTATCTTTGATTCTATTTATGTCTTCACAGTAGTGAAAAGAGGGCAGAGTGAATATGTATTTCTCAGAACAAGCAAAACTTGCCTGTGTAAGTTCTATTGTGTCTGAATCCCTACTAATGTTGTGAGAGATTTTGAAGCAGTCACTGGTATATTGCATCCTAATGCATATAGATCTAGGAGATGGATTTAAGTCCTTTATGTTTTTCTGTGATAGCATGGAAAGGAAATTAATTTATTCATGTGATGCACTTTGTTGAAGTGAAATATGTTATGCTGGGCCAACACCGCTGAGGCAAATATTTGAGGTCTATTTATTAGGCTAGATTTGAGGTTTACTTATTAGCTTAGATTTAAAAACACTAACATATACTAGTTTTCATTTTGCAAAACCTATTGTACGTGTGGAAAAAGGAAGAGCTCAGGTTTTGATAGTTCACAGTGAAACATTTGTTCAAACTGGAACTGGACCTGAGGAAATGGTCTTTTCCTCTGGCACTCAATCCCTGCTAGCAATGCTTACAAGGAACCATCTTTGGTGCGTTGTTCTCATCCTCAGTCTAGGTTTTGACTAGGACTGTGAAACAAATAAAGGTAGAGGAGAACAACTCAAAACAGAATTTGCCTCTGTACAAAGCCTCTGTTATATTTCCCTCTTTAAGTACAGTAAAAGATTCATAAACGAAGGGCCCTTAGTATGAACATATACATGCGATGTATATGCAATGCTTTTCAGTGAAGAATAAACAAAGCAAAGTACCCTTATGGCTTACTTTTATTGTTGTATAATATACTATTTAAAAAATGTAAGAAGATATAGTATTTTGGGAAGGGTTCCAGTGACTCTGCAACCACACTGGGCTACAAAGTAATACTAGTATGTAAAATACTTGTTAAAAAATAACAGCTTGCGCCACAACCTCTCTGGCTAAGCTTAGACACCTTTTTTGCCTGCTGGTTATGGGTAGGTAAAAAGGGGCTTTCAGCTACCTCTTTGACAGCCTCTTTCATGTGTCCATTAGGTTTTATGGATGTATAACATAAACAAGGGCAGCTCACAACTCCTTGATTTTTAGCAAGTTATTGTTGGTGTGCACATATGGCTAGTTAAAGTCAACCTTCATTCTTATTCACTCTTCACCTCTCCATTTACATTGTGCATCACTCTCTCCTTTACTCATTTGAGCTTAGTTCTTATTCTTCCCTCTTTTTAAAATGTTCTTTTGTTTTTGAAACAAAGATTAATTAAACTGATATTAGCACTTATAATGCGATGCTATTGTGGAAACTAGAATAGATTTCTAACAAAACCTGTTTGGTAAATACATAACCAGAAGAAAAAGCTGTGTGAACAGTTATGTAAAGAGGATGCATAAGAGTTAAGCAGTTTCCAGGAAATTTACACTTCTGGTATGTTCTTGTCTGTGTTTCAGGGAGTATTTAGGAGAACAAAGACTTGATTTGATAAGTTAAAAATGTGCACATAATGGAATTGTCTGGAGGTATCTGTCACGTAATGTTGTTACTGAAGTCATGTTCATTAACAGAGACTTTCCAAGTGTTAGTATGTATTGATTAATGACAGGATTAGAAGGATCCAGCCACTGTGACATGCTTACTGACAGACACTTTTCTGCCCTCTGCAAAGGTAGAAATTAAACTAAAATGCTGAAAGTGAAGATTCTTAAAGAGTGATGAAAGTCATTATTGCTGTGGCCCTTCTTTGCATGGCTATTACAAATTGTTTTAAAACCTTGGACATACAGATTTCTTGTGCAATGTGCTGGGAAGGTAGACACTAGGACCAGGCTTCTCGACAGTCAAGACTCTAACTTGAGGAGGGGATATGGGACAAAAAGATAGATTAGACACCTTAGCTAGTCAACATGAAAAACAGAAAGAAGGCTCTTGTTTGATTCTGTCCCTCTCCCTTTTTCCTCTTCACTTCTAGGTCAAGTCTCAGACTTTTTTATGTTTATTCAGTCTTTTCCTTTGAAGTGGTGCTAGGCATGTGGGATAGTAACAACCTCCCTTATATTTATTGACCATTATGGTAAGCTAGTCTGGCTGGAACTCTGAAATTGTAGACTCAAATTCAAGTTCTTGCCACCTATGGACATTCAGATCAGTACTGTCCAACTGTTCTCCTAAGAGAAAAAACTGTTTAGGAGAATGGTAGATTGTCTCTTTCTTGCTGTCTTGCTGCTTTCAAATCAAGTGGATGTTTTCCTGAAATTGTACTTCAGGTGACATAGAGCATTTTGCTCTCTGTCAATGATAGCCAACTAAAATTCCTTATACTGTAGCATGCACACAATCTAGTATGCACCTCTGGCCTTAAAATCTGTTGCCAAGAGCCTGTGACTGGTAGGTCAAGTGGTAATCCTTACTAGAGTGTTCAATAGACTGTGATTTCACCTTCATTGTTTTTTCTCTCGCTGTGTACATTGTATTGTTACATGCTTTAAATTATTTTCCTAGTTGTAGAATTTATCATTTCGCAGAAAGGATAGAACTGTTCTCGAAATTTGCTATTGGGCTTGGAGTCGTTTTCACATATTGATAACTTGTCTGGCATAATTGTGATGGAAGAAGATTGGGTTTTTTTGACCTTTACTTTCTTTTCAGTCTGTCTTGTGGATCAGATTTTTTTTTTCTTGCATTACAATAACATCTACAAGCTAGTAAATAGCAAGCATACTTCCTTGAGCTTACTGGCTGCTAATTATTACCCTACCAGACAACTTATTTGGTTTGTATTTATATATTATTAGCATGCTTTTTTTTCTCCACTTCATTACAGAGTGCATACAAATGCTGGATGGCAGCCTAGTTTTATTTTTCTGTATCTACAGAAATAACAGAAAGACGTGTGTAGGGCTTTACAGATGGCAATGGTCAGATCATGTGAAATCATTTGTATGGTCTGTATTAGAAAGTTAAGTGAGATGCTTTTTCTAGCAATGGTATTAGCATGCTGAGTAGAAATGAGCTTCAGTTTCACTGGTAGTAAAAAGTATTTGACTGTTCTTGGGAAGGACTGCAAGAACTGTAGAGACTATCAGCAGTATATCAGGTGCAGGCTTGAGGTCTGGTGATAGGCTGCAGTAGGGAGTGCACTGGAGATTCTGGGAATGTTATGTACTACACCTCACATTGTTTGTTCAGACTTCCAGTTTTCTACTAAGCACGGTTATGAAGACCCCAGACGAAAAAGCAAGCTAGAAAGTGGCACTTAAAGCCTCTGTGGCTTCTTTGTTTTCTCCCACCCATTATGTTCTACAGCCAGAATGTAGTATGCCATTTCTCTAGCAACAAAGGATGTCTTAAAAAAAAAAAAAAAAAAAAAAAAAAAAACCAAAAT
>VYZM01001947.1:277352-316968 GCA_013398915.1 Dromas ardeola | reverse complement strand
CCCCTTCCCCTTCTCCTTCTCTTTCTCCTTCTCCTTCTCCTTCCTCTTCCCTTCCCCTTCTTCTTCCTCTTCCCCTTCCCCTTCCCCACCACCACCTGGGCTCATGCCCTTGAAGCATGGGAGACCCCTCCACCCCTGGAGCAGGGATATCCCATTTCTCCCACGTCCCATGGGACGCCCTGAAGTCAAGGAGTTCCCGTTGAAATTGCTTTGGACTCACAAATGTGCGGGTGGCAACATGAAATAGGCAGGAGGCCACCATGAGGGTGGCTCTGGGGTCAATGTCTTCCTGGGGAGGCTGGAGAGGAGAGGTCCCGTCCCTCCTCTGCCTTTGCCGGAGAAGGTTCTCGAGCCCAGGGCTTGTATCAGCAAGCTGTCACGTCTCCCTGGGCAGGGAAAGGGCACTGCCAGGTCCCTCCCACCGGCCAGGGGCCGGGTGTCTCGGGGTGCAGGACACAGTCCCCTCCTCGACGCCACACAGCTCCCGGCGCAGCCAGCCCTGGAGATGAGCCTGGCCCTCGGCAGCTGGAAGCCGAGTCACCTGGAGGGGACAGGGCTGCCACCGGCGCTGTGCTCCATTGCAGCTCTTCACCCGTGGAGATCAGCAGCGAGGAGAGGGAAGGTTTGCAAAAGGCTCTTTGCAAATTTTCTGCCCGCTGGCACACAGCACCCCGCTCCCCAGGGCGGCTTTGGGACAGGCAGCCCCCCCAAAGTCCCCAGCCTCACCCACGGATCGAGGACAGCATCTAAAGCAGCATCATTCCTACCAGCTGCCGGGCCAACGGGGGGGTGGGTGGTGGTGGAAAGTCTTGGCGCAATCAAACAACTTCGCAAACCAAGATAAATTAATAAAAGAAGTAAGTACTTCTGAGCGAGCTGTTCCAGTTCGTCTGGGAGGAAGTGACGCCAGCCCAGCCTCTGGGCCTATATTTAGCAAAAATCTAAACCAGACATTGATAATATTATTAAAGACAGGAAGGAGTAAAAGAAGACGTAGCCTTGCTGGGCTGACTGATCTATTTACGCGAGACGGCGGGAGGGGTGCTGTGAGAAAGGTGTCTCGGGTCAGGAGAGCCTCTGTGGGCCCTTCCCCTCGACCAGCAGCAGAAGACGTCTGACACAGCAGGTTCCAGCAGCCCTAACCCAGTTTAACAAGCAGTTCGGGAGGGAGCGGTGGTTAATAAAACATCGGCTGCTTCTCCCAGCGATGTGGAGGTGGTATGGGAGCGAGAGCTCTTCTGCTGCCTTTTGTAGCATCACCTGGAAGGGAAATGCTGGCCAAAGGACAGAGCGCTGGCTGGGCAGCGCTCCATTCCTCCATGCAGAACGGGGAGGTGCTAAGTTAGATAAAGGACATCGATGGCTCTGAAATGCGGTGTGACCTTGGGCGAGCGACGTCCCTCCTGGCCTTGCTCGGGACCCGAGTTGTCCCCCGTGCGGTGCCCACGGCAGCGGGGCTCAACTCTGGATTGTCTTTGTGTCGCAGTGATTGTGACAACCTGGTGCCCTCCGAGAGAGGAAAGCGCTCCCCAAAATATGGCAGTCTGGAGGGAAAGGTGACAATGTGACAGCCAGGGGGAGAGTCAGATGTTCCCACCCTACCTTCGTGGGCCCCCATGGGGGGCTCGGGATGGAGGTCTGGGGTCCTTTGCTCACTTAAACAATTCCCCCCCCGCCAAAAGCAAGGGCTTTAAGTGTCTTAAAAATCACAAGTGCCTGAACCGCCCCAGTGAGACCCATAACAGCAAGGACCCACCGTGCACAGAGGGCGAGAGTCCGACCGGCCGCGCTCCACCGGGGCCCCCGCCATCTGTGCCTGCAGGGACGTGCAGAACATGCCGGGACAGGGAGCTCTCGCCAGCAGAAAGGGAGAACGATCCTCACGGGAAGGGCATGGTCTCCCCCCTTCACGTCCCTGCGAGGCCGGCTGGTGTCCCCCAGCTCGGAGGGTGGGTGGATGTGCCCCACCACCGAGTCGCCACCCAGCAGCACGAGGGGATGCTGCCGTGCAGTTCCGCAGCGCGGCTGGGGGGCACTCGCTGTCCAAGGGATAACTTTTTTGCAGCCTGAGATGCTCCTTACCCATTGTTGTCAAATCCCACCTAAAAATCATCACACTAATTAGAAAACAAAAAATGACATTTTACGGGCTGTTCGTGCTGTAAGTGGACTAAGGCCTTATGGTATTTAAAGAATGCTCGGAAAACAACGGCGATATTTACATCTGGGAAAGTTACCGGGCTCAGGCAGAAGCCGCATTTCAGAACATTTTTGTTTAACGTACTCAGCCTTGGTGATGACAAATATTACTGCACATCATTACCCCAATTTTTCAGGGTGCTAATACCTCATCCATTGCAAATCATATCTGCTGTAGACTTGGCAGCTTGGATGCGTTTTTATAGACTCCCATTTGTTCTGATTTTCATTTTTGCCTTTGAAACCCTGAAGAAGTGAATTTTGTGTCAGGGAAAGGTATCAGCGGTGGGGCCAGAGGACTTCTGCCAGCCCACAGCCCAGGTGAAGAGTGGTTGTGCATCATGGATTGCTCTGCACAGGGCCTCCTACCTGGAGCTGGAGGAGACATCCAGGACTGGTTTGGTCTCTAGATCTACCACTGCTTGCTGGGCCCGGCAGCTACGGTGATGTCCGTGAGGATGGCAGAGCTGTCATGCAGACACTCAACCACCTCTCAAAGCAGAGACCCTTCCCAACATCATGTGCTGCTTGCACTGACCCCCAAAATTTGAAAATGGGCTTGATTTGGTCCTATTCCTCCCCCTTGATGCTGATCACTATCTCCCCACTGTGCTTACATCCCTGTTGAGCATAAGGGATCCTACAGCTACGACTTTGGATTCAGTGCAGCAAAGGTTGGGTGTCCTTCACAACAGCCCCAGGGGACTCATCCCACTGTTGATGATTTCTTTTGGCCCCCCTGAATACCCTGACACACTATTGTAGTGCAGATTACATAGTGCCTTCCACCTGCGGCCCTCCAAGAGAGTAAACAGAGTGAATAATTCACAACGAGTAATTTCTTTAAAGATTTTTCTTTTTTTTCTCCCTCTCATTGTCCGTGAAGAGAAGGAGAAATTCTCCAGTGCACTCGTTCGGTGTTATTCACAAGTCTCTCTGGTGAATAACTCTCAGCTTGAGGGTGCTTTCAAACCACAGACCTGGAGTCTGCCATCAAATCTTCAAGTTGCGATTTGGGTTGTGGCCCAACAAAACATGGATTTCAAACCATGCGTCCCAGGGCAAGGTCCAAAATCCACCCTTCTTGTTTAGTCACCTCCAGACAACAGTGGATGGAGAGAAAAGCCTTCTCTCTGCCCTTCTTGGCACTCCAGAGACACAAACATAGACATTATGACCCCTGTTTTTAGAAGTGGTGGCTTATTCGGGAGCCTCATTTAAGACATTAGAGGCACGTCACTGGTACCCAAGCTTTAGTCTCCTTTGGGGTGGTGATGGAGGCAAGTCAGCCTGCGTCTGAAGGTCTTCACAGCAAAACCTTTCCTTTGTTGCTGTGCCTTCAGTTCTTCTACACTCCTGGTGTCCATCTGAGCACGTCTCCAGTGACCCTTTGATCGAGGAGTCTCACCTTGTCGCACGTGAGGGAACCTCATCTGTCCCTCAAAAGGCAGAGCTGGTTCAAGGCTTGTTGGTGGCCAAACCAAGCGATGCTATTCCAGGGCCGCCACTGAGATGACGCTACTCGGCTTTGCCAGAGCCATTCCTGAAGCTGATCCCCAGCAAGAAAGGTTGACAGGGAGCACACGCCGGCCTCCGAGCCGTGGAGATGCAGGATGGCTTTCTTTTTATTTACAGACCATCAGATTGCACATTCCCCATGAGCTCGGATTCATCCCTCCCAAACCCTAGAACAAATGTTCCAAAATCAGTCTACAGCATGGGGACAGGCTTTGTTCAGTGCTTTGAAAGAGAGCAGGTAAAGTCATTACCCTCACTTTGCATAGCAAAAATGATATGCATAAAGCTGCATAGAACAACCCTGCAAAGCTCAAAGGAAACAAATGGGCGACTTGCACCATGAATTTCAATGGGACTTTGTGCCGCCAGGATAATAGCCAGCGAGACAGTGAAATATTGCAGAGAGAGACACTGGGCAGTAAAACCAAGTTTGACTTGCTAATGCGGTGGAATATCCCGCAATATCGCACGGGGGGAGATTGCAGAGCAGTTGTGCGGGGGCACGTGGAGCAGGCTGAGAGATAACGGAGCACTCTTGGGCATGGGACGGGAATAATTCGGGATGGTGGCCAGGGGGTGTTTTAAACACAGGGAATTACCCTGCAGCTTCTCACTGGAGCTGCCCCCCCACCCTGGCTTGAAGAGCTATTTATCCAGCTTGTCTTGGAGGCAGCATCTGGTTTGCAGGGAGGTCTCCAGCCAATTTTTCACATGGGTTAGCTACAGCCCTTGGAGAACCTGACCCGCTAGAGGCCAGCAGCGGCTGTGGGATGGAGATCTGTAACCAAGTTTCTTATTATTATTCCCAGCAACTGCCTTCACGCCGATCCCTGGTTGCCAAACACAGCCCAGCTTCGGGTTTCTGGACCCAGGGAACCCCTGGCCAGGGCAGCACCATCCCCGGCAGCAACCCAGCTCCATGGGGACAGTGTCCCAAAGCGTCTCTGCCCCCTGTGAGCTCCCTGCTCCCCTCAGCAAGATGCCCTGCAGGCCATGGGCCAGCAAAGTCCCAAAATATTGACTGAGGAAAACCATCCTCCTATTTGACAGCTGGAGAAAAGGAGGCTTCCACGTAGCTGGATAACTCACCCGAGGCTGGAGCGGAGTGAATTAGCATCCTTTAAATTAAGGAGCTTTAAACAGCATCTTCTCCCCAAACTGCCACTATATCCATTTCAATAGTTATAGCAAACACTTTGCAAGTAGACCCAGAGGAAGAGGAAGGAGGAGGGAGAAAGCCAAGACAGAGAGGACGGGCGATGCTCCGACGCGGCAGGGAGACGCCTGTTCGCACCAGGAGCAGCCGCTCAGTTTCCGAGGCAGAGACGCTAAAGCGAGCGATTCCCTAAGGCGCCCTAAACTTTTATAGATTGCTGATGGTGAAAGCAGTAAATGAAAGGACACCTTTGAGTGAGCACTCGTGTATTAAACAGTCTCGGAGCTTGTCCCCATGCAAAATAGAGAGTGTCTTTCAAGGCTGTGTGACTCCCTGGCGGATACAGCGCACGAGGGGTGCTAAATCCAGCCAGGGAGACCTCACCAGGACCTTCCAGCTGCATTTTCAAGATGTCCAAAAGAAAGGGAAATGGCAGTGCACCAGTCTGACTGCCGCCATGGAGGCTGGCTGCTGGTTCCTGTGCGTGGCCACCTGGCTATTTAAGGGTCAAGTGTGTTTTGGGCCAAAGGGAGATGGGGAGAAAGGAGAGAACAGCTGAGATGTGCAGGTGAAGCTACAAGACAGGGTCAGGCCACAGCTGTGGCCACCTAAATTCTGAAAAGCAGAAAAAACCTAAGATGGGAGAAAGCAGTGAACAAACTAGAAATTCAGATGGGAATCCAGCTATCCAATACACCGAGTCTGGGATTAGCGACACCATCTCAGCTTCCTCTCTTATTTTAAGGCTGACGCAAGATCCAGGCAACCACCGGTATTTTCAGGCAGAGATTTGGAAACGGGTTCAGAATGAGTCACGGGGTGCATCTCCTTTTCCCCTGGATCCCGTCAGCGGAGACCTCTGAGTCCTTCATCTTCTTTACCTGCCTCCAGGTGGGCTTGAGCGCAGCCTGGAAACAGGAGTGTGCGGAGCAGCTCTCCTCCATCCACACCAACCCCAGGACTGCGAAGGCGGCGCTCGGGCAATTTCCCTTTTATTGACATGCCGTTCCGAATAGCGCAGCACGCGGGGCCGCTGACTCAGAGGTACCCAGGTAAGGACGGAGCCGCCGGGGAGGCTGCAAAACTGCAAGCAGATCCCACGACGAGACCCGGCCACGCAGTGACTACAGCCATCCAAAATAGCATTTGTCTCTGCTGAGACTCACAAGCCCCTTGGGAAGGGAAAGGATCCGCTATTCAGAGATGCCGTCAGCTCCCGGGGGAATATTTTGCTCAGAGAATGGGAGTTCGGAGGATTTCTGCAGCTTCCCCTCCCAGTCTCAATTTACCTCACCGAATTAAAAGCAGTGTGGGCTGGAAACGACATTAAAAGGAAAAAGGAGACAGAAAAATCACGCTGAGTGTATTGTTCTGGATAAATAAGACATAGGCGTGTTGCGGAAGGTAGCTAAACCCATCCCACAAACGGTCTCCTGCCAGGAAGATGTGACAAAAATAATTACTTGGGCTATACGTAATTATTGTGCTGCTTTGAGCAGCCGCTTGCCCTTGGCACAGTTAAGGGAGCCTTCGCCTAATATTGGCTAATGACATTAACCATTAGCCTGTTAATGTCCTGACCCGCTAAACAGGCTTGGATGTCGCGAGTGATGTGGCCGGGCACCCACCTCTGTGTTTGCCCACCCCAAGGCGGGAGGACCATGGGCTTCTTGCAGGAGAAATGCTCCCAGTTGTCGCTCCCAGTTGCACCAGTGCCCGGAGATGGCTGGACCCCAGTGCAATCCTGCATCAAGATCTCTGCTCCGGAGATGCTTCTTGCCACTGGCAGGGCCAGGTTGGCCCCACAGATGCCTGTGGCGGTTTGTGGTCCTCAGGGGAGGTAGGACCAATGCTGGAAAACACAGAACTAGTTTGATGATGAAAAAAGAAAGGGAAGAGGTAATGAAATCACTTTTTTCCTCCCCCAGGTGGAGAAAGCTCCAAATTCCTCCAGTTTTGGTCCAGCTGCCAGAAAGGGACCTGTTCCACGGATCACCTGGGGAAACCTCCGTGGGATAAATTAAATGTTCTTCATTTAATTCTTTCAAAGGAGGAACTAAAAGCTTTACAACCAGCTGTCAAATGCTCTGCAGCTAAAATATCAACAAAGTATGACAGACACAAGATGGAAAAAGCCGCTGAGGTTTCCTTTTATTGACTGGGAAGTCTCTGTTTCTTATCTTATTATCTTTCAAGCTAAACCGATATAAGCTGAACAATCAGGAAATTGAATAGTATCATTGGCAAAGACCATCCTCTCCCCAAATAGCTGACAGTGATGAATACCTGAGAAGACCCATCATTTCAGCACAGTGGGATCTAACAAAACAGAGCATTTGATCTCATCCCATACAACCCATTTGGATGGAGGTGAAGGAGATCCGAATGTCCTGCATCTCCTATAGGTTTATCTGGCAATAATTTAACGTTTCGGTCACGTGGAGCCAGGTCGCAGATTGATAATCGCATACTTGAAGATCACAGGCTATGAAAATTATTGCTGTGCTGGCTGGAATAAATTATGCAAAGCAATGCGTTATCTGGAAGCCTGCAACGCGCACGCACACACACACACTTCGGTGATCTATCGCTCTCCATGCAGATGTTCTGCTGCAAAGACATTTTAATTAATACATAGAAAATATGTTTCCTGCCTTGTCTGAGCCGGAGATGAGCAGCGAAATGACGCCAAGCGGGGGAAAAGCAGTGACTTAAAACCAGTAAGAACTAAAGGGTGTCTGAACTGGGACCCAGTTGTGCATTGAGCTGGTAGTGGTGGGGTAGTGAGCGGCGGGGACTGAAGACGCTCTCCTGAAGGCACTACACAGCTGTAACTACAACTCCTCAATACTCCCTATCACTATTCCTCCTGCTGAGGACATCCCTGCACCTACCGTCCACCCCCGGCATCCCCACTGCCTCCGTGGCAGCGCCGGGGAGGGCCTGGTGAAGGCTCAGGGAGTCACCGTTCAAAGCAGAAACCAAAACTTCACACGTGGAAATGTGGCTTTTTCAGAAGGGCCACCGACATTAAAAGCCCACACCAGCGACATCTGGGTATCAACGCCTCCTTTCCAGCCAAAAGAAATAATTTGAGAAAGCAATTTCCATCCCCTAACACAAACTGAAAGGGTGGGACACTTGGCTTAATTAGGGAAAGTATTTTTGCTTTTTATGCTTTCCTCCTTTTCTATTTTATTTTTACTGACCCTCCTGCCTTGCCCCTAAGACTCTCCCATATGGACCAGCCAAGGACTGTTGAGGCAGCTGTAAATAAAAATGGGCAACGACTGCCCAGCTGTCCTCAGTGCCCACCCCGAGAGGGGCAGCCCTGCGCTGCCACGAGCTGTCCCTCCCCTGTGTCGCTGCAGGTGCTAGAGGTGGCCTCACCCATCGCAAAAAAGCCTCCAGAAGGCGGTTGAAGAGACCCCCAGGAGGACGGGAGAGGAGACGGGGAGGGGGGTGCATAGACCAAACGCCGGTTTGCGTCCTGGTGGCTCGGGACAGCATCCCGCGGGGAAGGGAGGGCAGAGGGAGGCGGGGAGTTGGGGCAGGAGGAAGGACGAGCCAGACAGCAGCCAGCCTCCCCAGGGGGACACCGCCCCAGCAAGCATGTCCTGCACAGCTCACAGCTGATTTGGGCGCAGAGGGGTCGTTGCAACCATCCGACACATCCTTCTTGTACAGCAACGCTTGGCCACGGCCCAGGATTAATCCTGGGTGGAAAAGTGGGAACCCAGAGCTGTTTTCCCCTGGGGAGCGGGACGTGCCCACGAAGGCACCTCGTGCCAGGAGCCTAGCGGGGTCTGATGAAAGGAGACAAGTCAGCACCCCAGGGTCTGCCCTCGCCAAGGGGACGCGCAGGCAGGTCGGTGTGTGGGATGCAGCCGGGCTGGACACCTCTGTCACACTCCATCGGGACTCATGGAGAGCGATAACCAAAACTCCCGGCGGAATCTAATCAGCACAGAGGGCGCTGGCCTCAAGCAGGGAGAAACCCAGATATATTCCCTGGAGAAAACGAGATGTGAAATTAGCCTTGCCAGGCTAGGGACTGCTTTTAAATTGCAGCAGAAGTGTTTGAGAGATAGCTCTGCTCTCCACAGGAGCTTCTCCCCATCCTTGGGATTTAAGCCTGTTAATAGTGGAGTATGATGATATTATCTGTTTGTATTGCACTTTTTATCGCAAACAGTTCCCAAAGTGATTTGCTATCATGTCCTCTGAGAGCCGCTGAAACACAGCGGGAAGCAGCAGCAGAGCAACCACCACCCCAATTACAGGCGGGGAAAGGGGGAACTTGGACCTAGAGAACCACGTCCTTGGTTCCTGAGACCCTCACAAACCAGCAAGGATGTGGGATTTATGCTTTTACCCAAAAGCTCTGCGTACAAGGGAGTCTGCTCTGTCTATCTAGCTTGGTGGGATGACAGAGCAAACTCTGACCTTGGCCAGGTTTGAAGCAGAGGCTCCAGGGAAAAGCAGCAGCTTCAGCCTTGAGCCCGACCCATCCCTTGCAGCTCCGCATGGGACCCACATTCCCCTCATTGAACGCAGCCCATGTTCACCCTGTCTGCAGGACCTGAGCCACCATCCCTGGTCCTCATGTAAGAAGACGTGGAAATGCATTTCTCCAGCCCTCCTTGTGGAAAGACGCTCATGCAGCAAAACCTGGGGGTATTTCTGTAACCTCCGCTCAAAACGCTGCCTGACCCACCAACATTAGAGCCCGGATGAGGGGAAGATGGTGTTAGAGGGAAAAGGAAACAAAAGGTGGAGGGGGAGGAGAGGGGGAGCGAGACTGGGAGAGGAAAAGCAAAGGGAAGATTTCCCCTCGGTAAGCAATGGCCAGGGAGGGCGGGAGAGGGAGAGACTTGCAGCCATGCAGTCCCTGCTCCCATGGAGCCCCAGAGGATACCGTCATGTCTCTCCTCAAGGATTTCTCTCCCTGCGAAAGCTGAAGACAAGATCCCAGCAGCTGATAGCAGCGGCAGCAGGAGAAAATGAAGCAAAAGCCATTTGCCACCTTTGCCAGGTGGGGAAAAGCCTGTGTTTCTCACCCGCCATTGACGAGGAGAGGCTCAGGTGTTGGCATCTGTTCTCCAGTTCCCAGCCCAAAACAGGGAGGATCAATGGGGATACAGATCTCTGATAGAAAGCAGAAGCTTGCTACTGTGTTTAGACAAAAAAACTGAGCAGCTTTCTCTCAAAGCAACCGATGGAGGAGCCCAAACCCTGCCGCCTCCACTCCAAAACCCAAATAATCCACCCAACCCAGGTCCAGAAACCTCGACTCTGCAGGATTAACGCGGGCTGCCCAGACCTCCCCCCTGGTCCTTGCATGGGGATGCTGGGAGCCTTCAGGGCGCTTCCCGTGCCACCACTGCCACCGGCCGGCTCCGCTCAAGGTCTGGCAGTCCTCCAGCGCCGTGCCACCGTCCCTGGCATGCCTGTGAGGGCAGGCAGCCCCTGCCACCATGGGTTTGTCACAGCCCCAGGAGCGGGAAGAGCCAGTCCCAGGGCCCCAGTGCTTGCACGGGGGAGGCAGCGTGCCGGGGCCGGCGGTGCAGGCGCACCTTGCCGGGAGCATCGCCGCGGCTTCACTCGGGCTGCGGGTGAGGGTGGCTGTTGCGTACAGCTCTGTGCTTGCCAGGACGTGTGTGTGCAGGACCAGCTTCTGCCTGGACCACCTGGACATCCAGGTTGGAGGACAGCAGTGCAGTCACCTGCGAGCATCACCTGGTGATGCCCATAATTAGGACAAGGATTTATGTGTGTTTTCCTTTGATACAGAAAGACGGGCAGGTATTTTGCAGAAGCGTTTCCTTCCCTAAAAGCCAAGCACAGATGCTGCCCTCTTCCCTACAGCCACCTTTGATTAGACGTACCGGCCACAGGCACGCAGACCTCAAGAAGCATGGCGGAGAGGCGAGAGCCCGCAGCTCCGTGCTGGGAATATCAGTGGAGACACAAAGCGATTTCACTCGCAGCTACATCGTCGCCTGATTGACACCCTGTAATAAAGAGATTCGCCACATAATTACCATGCATTTGGGATGCAGCACCAGTATTTTTTTTTTAACCCAGTGACAGCTTTAAACAGTAGTTAAAGTATACGTTTATATTAATGTCATTAGTTATTTTTGTGTATTTTACAGAAAAGGCTTTTCCTTGAAACAGCGATACAGTAAACAACAGCTCGTATGTCTTCCGGAGACATCTCTGCCTCTACTTTCAGATGAACTGTTGAAGCGAAAGGGAGGGGAAGGATCAGAGCTGAGATGAAACAAGCAGCAGCTCGACTCGATGACAATGAGGGGTGCAGGACCAGGCGCTGCTGTTGGGAGCCTCTCACCTCCCACCGCTACGGGGCAAATGCAGGAGCCTGAAAAAAGCTCTTCTGCACTTAGTGTCCTGCTGTGGCAGCAAGGACTTGCCACGTCTTCACACGTGACACGCTGTCGATGGCTGAGACCTGACTCTATTAGCACACCTACAGCTGGGCACAGCCAGGATGGGGGCACATGCCCCGTTGGATTCAGGTATCTCTCCCAGCCTTGCCAGAAAAGATGTTACACTAGGTTTATAACAAATGAGAGAAGGAGCTTGGCATTTACTGGTAGAGAGAAACAATAATAAATGATGTTTTTTATTAAGAAATATTACCTAGAAAGTTTATTTCTATTCCAAGGGCCTCCAACAGCCAGCAATGTAATAAAGCAGAAAAAGAAGATGGGAAGGGGAAAATTAGAATAATGAAGATGATCAAATAAAAACACACGCATATATATGCCTTAAGTCAATAACACCTAGATGTCGCAGTTGGGTTTGTGCTTCTCTGCAATGAAAGAAAGGCCACATTTCATAAACTGATACAAATTATCCTGGAATCAAAATGAAAATGGGTACAAAAGAGGTGGTGAAATATTATCAGTCACGAATGGGAACATGGGTCCTTCCATCACTGTCACCGGGAAGCTGCGTCTCCAGCGGATGCTCCGAGCTCTGCCCAGGGGCCTCCTTCTCCACCACGAGGGTTTGGCCTGGTATGGGAGCCCTGGGAGATGCTGTGGTCTCCCCTCCATCCTCCGCATCTCTCCAACCCTCCCTGGGTACCGTCTGTGGCTGGGCACAGCAGCGTGGGGCAGAGGAAGGCTGCCCTCTGCTCCCCCCAGGCATGGGGGCAAGTCCCTGTCCTTCACAATGATGCATTTTAAAGATTCATTTGGGAGCTGGGGGAAATCCAGCTTTCACAAGGCTCCTTGGCCCTACTCCTCAACCTCCCACCGTCACCAGCAAGCCTTTGTAAATCAGAAACACCTTTTCTTTTCTTCCAGCAGTGTGATCCTGCCTAAGAGCTCCTCTCCACACATATGGGCAGCACGGATGCAGCCGGAGACATCAGCGGTGCTTTGTACCAGCTCTGCTCTTTCCACAGGGCAATGCCAAAGAACCAGATCAGGATAGAGCCCTGCAAGGTAACACCATCACAGCCGTGTTGGGAATTCACTACCAGAGTACTGACAGAGCATTTCTCTGAGTATTTCCAGCAGCCGGCCACTGCCCCATTACACCACGGTCCTGGAGGTACCAACGTGGTGGCTTCAGCCCTCTTCGCAAGGTCCTTGTGGTGCCCCTACGTGCCACCTGGGAATGCTCCTCTGCTCCAACTTCCACTTACAGCCACTTCTTGCTGTGAGGCCGTGATGGACATGACAGACCCGTCCTGGGGCTGGGCTGCATCTCCGCAGTGGTAGTCACCCATCATTAACTAGGTGACTCAGGCATTTTTCCTGAGCTGCAGCTCAGTTCCCAGCTGGTGGCAGAAGTTCTCGTCATCTGCCCTTCCGTGTGCGACCTTGCACTGCTGGCACTCTCAGATTTAATCACTTCTCTTCTACTCATGTCGAGATCACCCAGGTCTTCTGGTATGACATTACGTGCCTCTGTATTGAGGATACTTCCCAGTATTGTGTCTTCAGAGCATTTCATTAGCATAAGACTAATCTTTATACCAAGGTCATTAATTAAAACATTGTATGATGAAAACATTGTCATCCCTGAAACCTGTTCTTGAGAAACTTGGTGAACTGTCAGCCCTTTGCTCAGTGCTTCCCTGCTCCACACTGCCCCACCTTTTATCTCATTAACTCCCACCTCCTCTGGTTTAATTAACAGGACATGAGATAGGTGAGGCACTCAGCCTGTGAAGCTACCCGGGAAGTGAATTTTGGGGTAATTAAGGAAGAAGGTGACACAGCTAAGGGAAGAGTCTGGTCTGCATACACACATCTTGCAAAGGTGACCCAAGCCTGAAGTGTGCACCTTGGCAGCCTTGACTCCATGGGGAAGAGGGGACCTGTCCCTCTCAGGGACAGACCGAAGCCATCTGTGGTCCCAGCGATGGCCTGGCACAGTGTGACTCTCTGTTCCCACCTCCTGCTGGTTACTGCCTTCTCAGGAGGTGGAAGCGATGTCTGGATTTAAAGGTCTGAATCTGAATTTGCTTAGGAAACACCCTGAAACCTTCCGCTTTGCACCCACCCTTTCCACGATGATGCCTGCACTCCACAGCAGAACCTCAGCCCGCTCCTGAAGCACCACAAACTTGTCCCACCAGCTTTTACCACGGAAAGGAGCAGCATTACAGCATTGCCACATCCCGGAGGGATGTCACTATTAGCACTCGCTGGACGTGGATCACTAAAGTTAGTATCTGTGCCCGGCACAAAAAAGGAGGCCTGCAGTGAGGATACTGCAGTGCAAGGGACAAGGAAGAGAAGGTCCCCAATGGATGGCAGAAGCCACAGTATCTACGAGGAGCCATTCTGGAGCTCAGCTGATGGGAAGGGCAGCGCAGACGTCCTCGTGGCCCAAAGTCTCCTTAACTCTTCCTTCCAGCTGAGTGGCAGGCAAGAAGTAACCTCAGTGATTGCATTTCTTTGTATGACCCCATCTAAAACTTTCGGCATCAGATAAACAACTCCCAAGGGTCAATTAACATGTCTTGAGATGATTAGAGCCTGACACTGATGAAACCCAGCAGTAATTAGCAAATTAAAAAAAAAAAACCCTTTTGATTAGTACTCAGCATAATTCCCTCCAATTATTCAAAGTTCATGACTACAGGGGGTGGAATATCTCCAGGAATATTTATTTATATCCCTATTTTTTTCCAATCAACTTTGTGAATCTAGTTAATCATCAGCACTTGAACTTGTTAACTTGGAGAGTTTCAGAGCTGTCACTCTGTCTGATTGCTGGAGACAGCCTGGGGAAGAGTTTGGGGAGCACAGAGAATCCAAATACCTGTCTCAGGCAAAGAAAACACAATGAAAAAAAAACAAGAAGAAAGAAAAAAAAATCCCAACTCACTGCAGCAGCAGAGAAAATAAAAACACAGTGTTTTCCCTCTCTTTCTTTAGAGTCACAGCTTGGTGCTGGCATGTTTTGCATCAGCCTGTCAGACGGTGCTTTGCAAAGGCAGGCAATGCACCTCCTTCTGCACATGGACAAAATCCTCTCCGAAGAGACGCTCGTGCCTGCAAAGCCCAAATATCTGGGCAGGAGCAGCCGAGGCAGCCAAGCTTCCCCTGAAAATAAGCTCCATAGTCATGCAAGCAAAGAATGGCCTTAAGCTATGAAGCTCCTTGGCTGCAGGTGCAGTAAATCAGTGCCCCAGCCAGCCCCCCACTGCGGCTGGGGCAGGGCTGACCTGCCCACCAGCCATGGGAAGCAAGGGCAAGCCGCAAAAAAAAGCCGGAATTGCTCTGGAAGTCGTCATCGCCTGCAGGGAAGCTTTGCTAAAGCATTTCATGCCTGTCTTCAGATGGTATGAGAACAGCTTTCCTGCCCTAAATCCTCCCACATCCTTTCCAGCAGGAGGGGAGGCACTGGGGACCATGAAACCTCTCCTTTTCTATCCGTCCCCAAAGGTGCCCCCGTGACCAGCGCTGTTGGCTGCCTGAAGGTGGAGAGGGGGTGGGGACCAGGATCCCCACGCTGCCATCAGGGGAGGGTGGATGTGTGACCCCATCCCGCGGCCCCAGCTGCCCCAGAACTAGCACTGACTCCCTGCTCTCCTGGATGCTTGCAGACCTATGGGAGAGGTAGATGAACGGGGAGCCAGAGATGCCACCACCTCAAAGGATGAAGGTGATCGGAGCACCATTGAGCTTTGTCAGGAAAACCCTGTGATGCGGTCGGTGCAAACCTTTCTGATCAAAGCTCCACTTTGCAGAGAGGACAGGCACCCTCTCGTCTCCCGACACAAGGTCTCAGCAGCCCCAACTCCGCTGGCTCTTGCCTGCCACAAGCCTCACTGCTTGGGCAGAGACAGTCTCCATCCTGGTGGCATGGAGGGACTGCCCTTGCTGACCAACATGGGCAAGTGCTGGGGGCACGGAGATGTGACCACCTGGAGAGTGGGCTTGCCAGGCTCTGAGCCGTGACCTCTCCACTCTCTGCTTCATTAAAACCTTCTTCCCTGTCTGAGCGAGCCCTGAGGGATGGAGAAGACTAGTCCCACATAGGAAGACATACGCTAAAACCTTTCAAAGCCATTTTTCATTGGACTTTTCTATATTCATCACTGCAGACTAACAGAGATTTTCTCTCTGGTTTAGATGATTTTTTTTTAATTTAATCCTATCCAGAGAGAGCCCTCTAGGGAGCTCCTAACCCTGCTTTAATAACGTGCTCATTAGCGAGGTTATTCAGGGAGTGGTTTCTATTTGACACTCCAGCATCTTTCCAATTAATGTTGCTTTAAAACAAGCAAACCTTAAAAAAGAGAGAATATCAAACAGCTCAGAGTCAGCACTGCGGGAAGCCAGCAATCTCCTCTGGATTTTCATCTCCCTTCTCTCCAAAATTTGGTTCTTAGTATCTCAGACATTTCCTGAGACAGGACTAAATTAAAAGACTACAAGGCCCTGCCATCCCGGTAGCTCAGGGACGTCAAACCATCAACCAGCGCACCAAGTGGGACACCAAGGGTGGCTTTGTTGAGCTGGATTAGGTCCTGCATGATGCACGCTCTGGGTCACACGTGTGCCAGGTTGTACCAGTGCACACAGGCACACCCATGGGCCAAGGGACAACACAGCGACAATTCTTGCCAACTCTTCAACTGGAAATCCCTCCATCGGCTCAGCACCTCCCAGCACAGGAGGTCTTTCCCTTGGTCCCTCACTTGAGCATGGCAGCGTTTGTGCATGGGCTGGGGTAGAGAGGCTGTACGAGTGAAGGGATGTTGCCACAGTTGCTGCAGCAGGGACACAAAACTCCTCTGATATCTCTCCAGGTGACCTGGCTTACCTATATATTTACAGATTGACTTTTCCCTTTGGCATAGTTATTCCATAATGGGATGGTCCAAGGGCTCAGAACTGAGCTCGTAGCTCATCTCCATCCAGTGACCTCGTGCGTGGTATTTGCCAGGCGCGTGCCTCAGTTTCCCTTCCATGAAGGCGAGCTCTGGACACACATCCCACAGCCAGATGCTGACGCCTCTTGGTGACCGAGAAGAGGAAGAGCTTTGGTGGCACTGCAGAAGGTGAAGCACTGCCACATCAGGACATGAGATACTGAAAATGGTTTCAAAACATGCTCAATTTGCCCACGATAAGCAGGACTGAAGTGCTTCCCTCACTGTCCACTTCCCCTGATGCAGTACCAGGACCTATTAATTTCATTTTAGAAGTAGAAAATTGAAATCTGGGTCGGGAGCGGGGAAAGCAAAGGCACACATGGTACGCAGCCCACTGCAAAGAAATAGCACCCTTGGCAAGTCAGCAACTGCAAAGGGAGCGCGCCAGGGACAAATGCTGCACTGTGGGAGGGCCAGCACCACTCCATCCACCAAAGAGAGCCGCGACCGTTTGTACCCTGGCTAGGCTTGACCCCGGAGGGCTGAGAGCAAGTGCTGCTTGGGACAGGAATGAAATCAAAGTGGTAAAACGGCAAGAGAAGAGATAAGAGGGTTAAGAGCCTGCGAATTCCTAGAGCTGGTAACAATACCAAGAAGAGATTTGCGCAGGGCTTCCCTCTGTGTTGTCCTCAAGTCATTCCCCACGATTTGGACTGAAATAAGTGGATAATTGTGTTGCCTACCACAGCTTGCCCAGCACATGTCTCTGCCTGTGACGCAGGGAATAAATGTCAGCGTTACCCGGTTGTGTGAACAGCTAAACTCTGAGTAAGTCTGCTGGCATCCTTCGCGCTCCATTATCACAAGTTCCCCCTTAGGCTCTTCTCTTTGCCTTCCCCAGACTTAAGCAGAATTTTGGCTCTTTCCTTGTTAATTAAATGACAACCGTCTGCAGCCAGAGCTTGAATTACACCTGCCTAAAGCAATCGACAGTGATTGGAATTGTCGTATCATTTTGATTGCAAAGATTCCCACGCAAGTCAAAACAAGCAGGGAGTGCAGGCATATGCTGCGAGCTATTACCAGGGCTGCGAGACGGCTTCCCTTCTGCTGACACGCGCCCAAGGCCTATCCCGAGCTTTTCTTTGCAAGAGCTTAAGAGCAAGGCTGAGATTTTTCTCTTCCTCCCCCCGCCCCCGCCGCCACCTTGGGCTGTGGCTCCATGCAATGGTTTGCAGCGGGAGCAGGAGATGCTGACGCTGGCCGGAGCGGTTTGTGGGACCCGAGGTAGCACTAGAGATGAGGCACAGCCCGCGCGCATCCGGCGCCACCGTTTCAGGATTATTTCTTTCTATCAGGCTGGCAGCAGCTGGTGTTTCCCCGGCTTGTTTTATGGCTGTGGTGGAAGAAAAAAAGCCAATGAAAGGGATATAACTGAAACAGGGCAAGTCAGAAGCAGGCACATAAAGATGAAAGAGTGCAGATCGGTGAGGCTCTACGGAAGCTCTCCCCAGGAAGCATCGGGCCAGGATTTCCCGAGGGATTGTCCACTGCGCTCCACGCTGCACTGCGGTGCAAATGCCCGGCCTCCCCTGCAGTTGCTCTCCACCCCCCATAAAGTCTTGATCAATCACGCAGCAAATGGGATGCCCAAGACATCCCAGTAGGATGGAAAAATTCTGTCCCTGTGTGATACAGGCTCCTGGGAGGCCGTGATGGCACAGCTGCGTCGGGAGTGCTGGGAGAGGACCTGCAGGAAGCCTGGGGACAGCAGGCTTGGGCATCGGCTGAACCCCTGATCCCCTAATTCCATCAGCTCTCCCATCAAACTGGGCATAATCCTTTCAGTAAATATCAAAGCAGCCAGTAAACAGGCAATCCAAGAAGCAAAATCATTGGTGAAATCAGGCTGAATTTGGGAAAATTGCAATGAAAATCCCTGGGGAAGGAGGCAGAGGGAAGATGTTGCCCTTTTGCAAAGGAAACTTTCCACTGTGGTTTCAAAGGGCAGCTTTCTTTAAGACCAGAACTCATTTTTAAAGTGAAGCAAGGAGAAAGCAGGAAAAGTTTTTGACAGGCCGAATAATCTAAAGCAAAACATTTCCATTCAGGTCCAGTGAGACAACCGGGGTCCCCAGCTGAAAGACAAAAGCTGGGGGGGGAGTGTGCGGTGCCTGAACCAAATACTTTCCCCCTGATTTATCGGATCAGGTATCAGCCAAAAGCCCTCCAACTCTCCAGCTCTGCTCTCCAGCCCAAGGCCATGCCAGGGGCACCCACAGGACGGTGCTGGGGGAACATCTCCTGCTCCGGTGTCATCACTCGGTAATTGCGGTGCCCCTTTGTGCTGCTGCAGAAACAGCCGTGATGTCATCTTCCCGCGGATGAGGAGGGAGCGCAGGAGCTCCCGGGAAGGGCAGAGAGGTCACACCGGATTGCGTCCTCCCTGTGCCGAACCCCTGGCACCCTGTTCCCAGGCTTGCAGAGGTGTGCCGGGGAAGGCAAGAGCTGCTGGGGGAGAGGTGAGCAGCTTTGTGTCCTCAGGAAGCACATTTTAAGCTTTCCGTACTGAAAAGTCACATTTTGTGGAGGTCTGGAATAGCTTCTTGGATGTATTTGTTTGGAGCAATAATGACATCCAGTGGCTGGTTAGCTTAGTCCTCAAGGGGAATTGTGCGTGAGCATCCTCCATCCTGTCCCTGTTCAAGGGTGTTGAAGTGGGACAGGCTGGAGCAGGCAGAGCTGTTTGCAGGGCACTCCAGGCGTCTCTCGCACCTGGAAGGAACGGCATTAGGGTGAGCCCTACGGCTCCTCCAGCAGCTACAGAACCCGCTCTCAGGACGTGCCCCTGCTGAATCCTCCCCAGCAAGCCCCAAGCCTGCTTCTTTTGAAGGTAAAAGTCTCTTGATTTCAGGGAGGGAGCGGAATGAGAGCCAAGAGCTCTGCTGCTTCTGGCCACCCTGGGCGTAGCCCAGGCTTGCTGGAGGAGCACATATGGTGAACACCAACCTACAGACGCAAGTCGGGCAGTGTGAGCGCTATACACTGACACAATTTGTGGCATTGAGTGACAAAAGCTGAGACATTTGAGGCCAGGCTGAGCTCTTTCTGTGCTCAGGGAAATCAGGGAACCCTGAAACCCTGGGACACCATGACAGGGTACATGGGCCACAGGATTCCAACACAAGCCAACTCGATAGGGTGTTGCTGTGCCCACGCCAAGGGTGACACTGACTGCTGGGCCCCACAGCTTTCTCAGCAATTGCCCTGAAAGGGCTCCCCAGGCACATATGCCATGGGGAAGGGGACAATGCTTGGGGAACATGTCAACTCCAGCAACCTCAGCACAGGAGAAGCACCTTTGTCTGCATGGTGAGCAGGAGCACTTCTTGGTGCTGGGGGGATGGCCTGGATTCAGAATCTCCTCCCAGCCATGCTGTCCCTCCATCAGTCCCGGCCAAGCTGCGTGTGTGGCATTTGCAGAAGCAGAGGCTGGAGATCCTCTTGGCAGCCCTCCTCCTGCAAGGTCAGGCTCCCAAGCAGGCACAAAGCCAACCCAAAAAAACCCAAGCAGCATCTTAGAGCCTTTGGCAAGACACAGGGAGTTCTTGTCCCTTTTGCCCAAACCAGGGGCTGGGACAACACCCTTTGGGGATATGAGGCACAGCATATCAGCAGGATTTACACGGGATGAAACGAGACTCAGCGTTTGGGGCTCAGCCATCACAGTGGCTTCGTCACATCCCCTGATGACAGCAAAGGCAGGAGAATGATTTATTTGAAGTCAGAGCCCAGCTGTTGGGTCTTTAATGTCTGTGAATGCATCCCTTGCAGAAAGCTGGGTTGGCAAAGCCTGTCAAGAGCGGTTTCTCCACTCACCCCTGCCAATGATTACTGGGTCAGGCGAAGGTTTCACTCCGGAGCTGATGGCTTTACATGCATGGATGTCCCTGGTTCCCCTCAAGGCTCCAGCAGCAAACGCAGCTCAGCTCACGTGCGTCTGCCCAGACCCTGAGCAAGTCATTGAGACGTGAAGAATACAGTTACACAAGTGGAGCAGCGAGCGCTAGTGCCTCTGCCCCGGCGGCTTGCAAGATGGGCTGAGCTGGCAGAGGGGATGGCAGAGACTGGGCTGCCAACACTGCCGGCTGTGGCTGAGCATCCCACAGGGGCTGCACCCACCACGAGGACTCTGGCACCCTGCATCGTTGACAGAGCGGACTGGATGATTGGGATCGATTTGGGTGCAGGTCGTGGCCATGGCATGGTCTCAGGAGCCTCTCACCCCTTGGCAACAGCCACGAAGCTCTCCCTCACATGTGCTGTGGTAACAGAGGGAGGTTCACCCCACATCCGCTTCTCATCTCCTTCTCATCTCAGTTGTAACTTCATCTCAGGAAGAGCCGCCTTTGCCCTGGATTAGCAGATGGAGCCATTCATCTCAAAGGAGTCTGGGAGAACGTTAAAGTCAATTAAGCCAGGGGTACTAATTGCAGAGGGTCAACAGGCATCTCTCGCTGCCCTGGAAGATGTGCAAAGACCCATGAACAGTCAGGGACCCAGAAGATTAGCTGATTTAAGGAATCACCTCTTTAAAAAGCCACCTTAACAGTAAGGTCACCACCTTATTGCATGATCTGTGCTCTCCACAGTGGCTTATGTTTCCCCAGCACTGACTGCAGCAGTTCCTGTCACAGCCTACAAGCGCTCATACACCTTCATTTCAGCGAGATGGCTGCTGCGATGGCCTTGCTCACACTCCACTCCTCGGAGAGGATCACTGCGGGTGGCCAGCACCCCAGCACAACTGCAGGGGGAAAGTGCCTCCTGCCATTGCTGTTAGCAGGCCAAGTCCATGGTTTAACAGTTGTACCAGCCTCAAAACTGCCGCTCTCCAGCTCACAGGGGAAAGGGACTCTGCTAACTTGGTGCTTCTCCACTGGGTGTTTCGCCCAGGTGATGAATGAGCAGGCTCCTTGTTCTTTTCTGCTCTTAAAATTAATAGCAAGCGCTCAGAGTCACACCTGCATGGGAGATCACTGTAAAGTCCAACGTGTCTCTCTCCTGCTGTTTCCAACAGGCCACCAGTGTTTCAGCAATGCCAGGAGAGGAGAAGCCCTGAGGCTCTCCCCTTGAAGTGCCGTGTGCCGGTGTGACAAGGAATCCTCTGCTGAAGCAAGGGAGAGATCAACTACCGCTGGTCCAGGCATTACCTTGGCCAACACATCAACTGGATGGGACACCTTCGTCTTCGCAGAGCCTTGGCCAGATGCCGCCCGGGCCCAGGAGCCTGGTGGTCTCAGCCAGCTCTTCTCGGCCAGCTGCTCGTGCGCGGAGAGGAGGAGGCAATCCAGGACCAGCCCTGCTGCAGAGGTTTCTCCAGCGAGGAGCAGCAGGAAGAGCTTGTTGCACAAGTGCAGGAAAAACTCCTGAAATGTTTGGTAGGGTTTTTTTCTGGGGGAGACAGGAGGGACAGCCAGCCTTCACGAGTGTGTGGCATGGTGGGAGAGCAGGGAGACAGGACGCAGGTCCGACCCCAGTAGTAAACGGATGCATGGCTGCAGGCAACGCTGCCAGCTGGTTTCCACTCTCATTTCATACAGACGCTGTCTTCCCTGCTTTCAGTTCACTGCTGTTGCACATTTCTGGTGTGTGGGGAAGAGGAAAGAAAGGGAAATAAAGGGGGGAAAGGAAGAAAAGAAAAAAGGAAAGGAAAAGGAAAGGGAAAAAGGAAAGGAAAAGGAAAGGGAAAAAGGAAAGGAAAGAAAAAAGAGAAAAGCTATTGCAGACCCAAAGGACCCTTCCAGCACAACATTTAATAGGCTTTCTCCTGTTATATTAGCACTAGACAATCAAACTGTTCAGCACAAGGTTATTTCCCTCTAGGATAGAGCAGTGACTTGGCAAATGCTTAAGGAGATCTAACAGACATGTTATTGCATTCCTGAAGGCTGAGGGATCACCAACGACCTGTGCTGGTCTCTAATTGCCTCTGTGCTGCTGGGCACGCTGGGTTTGGATGAGACAAACCGGAGGTCTCAGCTGAGGGAAGTCACCTCAAGCCCTGCCTTTGCCCTGGGGAGGAAGGGACCCCATTCCCCAGCCAACCTCGGATATTTGGCATTCCTCTCCCAGCTCACCTGCGGACACACGGCTCTGCTGGGCTTCCCACCGCGCTGTTGCCAGCTGCCACTGAACAGCTGCCACTTCAGCCCCCTGAGAGGTCTTTTTCCTAATGCCGGCATTAAATCCTCCACCACTCCATGCAGTGCTGCAGGATCGAATACAAATGGTCCCAAAAGCATCCGCGGATTACCTGCAGCAACCCCTCCTGCCCGCACTGGAGACCCGCTGAGCACACCGAGCGCTGTGCACTGAGCAATCTGCTGCCCACTTCCACTCCGTGTCCCAAACCCCAGCCAGTAGTACTCCTAAAAAGTGGGTTTCGGTCACATAAATTAATTTTTTTCTCTTCCAGCTCATGCCCACGAGGTACAGTTTTGTTACTCACTAATTAAGGCGAATAATTTCTTTCCTTTAGGCAAGGCTCCTTACACCCCTGTATCTTAGCCCGAATCTCCTCTGCTTTCCTCCACAGACTTAATTTCCTTAATCTTTCATCCTGTAACTCCTCACTGCAACTTCCCACTCTGGTGCCTTATTGCTGTGCCCCAAGCTGTTGAGATTCTCCTGGGAGCTCCCCTGGGATCTCCCCAGTGCAAAACAGCTCCTGGGTCTTACATGTAGAACCTCCAAGTGGCACATCACCTGCCACAGGATCTTTTCTCACTCCTCCCTTTCTTTCTTTCTTTCTTTCTTTCTTTCTTTCTTTCTTTCTTTCTTTCTTTCTTTCTTTCTTTCTCTCTTTCTCTCTTTCTCTCTTTCTCTTTCTCTCTTTCTCTCTCTCTTTCTTTCCTTCTTTCTTTCTCTTTCTTTCTTTCTTTTTCTTTCTTTCTTGCCTTCCTGCCTTCTTTTTCTTTCTCTCTCTCTTTCTTCTCTTTGTCTCTTTGCCTCATTTCTTTCTCTCTTTCTTTCTCTCTTCTGTCCGTCCTTCCTTCCCCCTTTTTCCTTTTTCCTTTTTCTTCTCTTCTCTTCTCTTCTCTTCTCTTCTCTTCTCTTCTCTTCTCTTCTCTTCTCTTCTCTTCTCTTCTCTTCTCTTCTCTTCCTTCTTCTCTTTTTCTCTCATACCTCATTTCCTTTGAGTGCTCTGATTTCAACCCACAGTCACCATTTCTGTCCTATTGCCCCCCTCTTACTACATTTCATTTTAGGCCTCAAATTTACCCGGGTGGAGTTATATTATCAAGAATGAAAATGTCCATGTAGTTAAAGCTCTGGGTCTGAGAGCTATGGGTTTAACTCCCAGCCCTGGCACATTCTGTTTGTCCAGTGAGGTGCTTAGATGCGACAGCAGTGAGTCCCACAGAAAACCCCTCCTCGGATTATTCATAGAGGATGGTACAGTGCGTTTGAACGTCCAGTCCCTACAGGTGCAGAGTTGCTCAATCCTGCATTTTCCTAGTCCGTGCGGCTCTTCCATGGAGTTTAGAAACCTCAGTACCTCCCCAGCCTGGCACTCCTATGTTGCTAGCATAAATCCTAGCTCCCCTGTGCTGCAGCGTGCCGTTTAGAGCTCTTTTAAATGACATTACCTTTTCCTTGTATATTTTTGATCCAAAGCACAGGAGAAAGCTAACAGAGGGAAATCAGCATTTTAACTTGGTGATGTGGCAGTTCATAAGCAAGTCAGCTTATACATGGGTTTGGATGATAAAGAAATTGGCTAGTGGGAAGAATATTTACAGGAGTCTTTTCCCAGCTTTGGAATTAGAGAAAATAATCCTACTAAATTAAACAAAAGTGATAATAATATAAGAGACTGCTTCTTAAACATAACAGCTTCCTTCCTTGCCAGCAACATAGAACTCAATGTTTTCAACACATGTATAATGCATTTTTAATGTAAACAGCGGGAGGCATAATTCCAGCATAGGATGTGAAAAAGAAAGAGAAATTGTTCAGGAAGGGAGCTGGGGAAATTGCTAACGCTGCACACAGAATGAAACTTTCTCTAAATCCCAAGCTCTGTCTGTGGGGCATTACAGCATCAATGCCATTATCACCACACACCATGGACAGCTTATTGCTATTAATTATGTTAGCAAAATAAAGGATCCTTTCTGGACGGACTGGATGGACAATGTTAAGCCATGCTGGGAAAGCTGGATAAACCTCATTAAGGAGAATTTGGCACCGGGAAAGATAAGTCTGCACGCTCACCGAGTTCAGGATACTTCAAAGGGAAAAATGGCTTGTGATAATGGATTTCTCAGGAGTCAGGACATGACTGGGCACCTTACTCGTCCTGCAGGCAGCTGCTCGCAGCGGAAGGAAGGTCTTCCTGGGAAAGGGCTCTCCATTCACCTTGCCACCTTCTCAGCCCCATGCTGTAACAGTGCTGCATCGTAGCTGTACCTTTGGGGCATCAATCCTCTGCCCCTTTGTTTTGGGGCTCCTTGGCTAAAGAGCATGCGGTGAAAGGGCTGTGGCCCCAGGCATGCACACAAGGGGATGGCAGATCCCTGGGGAGCTGCTGTTTCCAATGGTTCTGTGTCTCTATGGATGGCTGGGCTGCACATTCTCCTGGCTCCCGCCCCATCCTGTGTTTGCACTGAAGACATGAGTGAGGGATGAAGGAGTAGGCTTATTATGCATGCAGACAAAAGCGATCAGGGAGGGATGGCAAGGACACTTTGGGGACAAGGGCAGAATTCAAAATGATTTAGACAAACTGGATGAAATGGCCCCAAATACTGAGGTGAAACACGAACTGGGGACAACAGCGAGGCACTGCACTTCAGCAGGAGGCACCGACTGCTCACGTCCCGGGTGGGAATGAATGGAGGCATGGCCCTTCTTCCAGAAAGGAGCTGAGATGACAGCAGACACAGGGCAAGGGTCTGTTATGAGAAGGCACAGAGTCCTGCGGCTCTGCACCGTAAGAGGAATGGTCCTTCTCCTTACGTAGCCTAAGAAGTAGCCGAGGAGGGACGTTAGCCTTGTCTCTCCCCCAGCTTAACTGCTAAGTCCTTAAGGCCTTTAAAAGATAACCTTCAGGAGGAAGGGAATGGTCTGTTCCCCGCAGCTGCAGCAGACAGGACAAGATGTCATGGGTTTAAACTGCAGTAACAGCAAATCGGGTTGGACACAGAGGACTAACAGGGCCTCTGGAGCAGATAACCTTGGGGTGCTGGGGAGTCTCCATGTCAAGGGACTTAATAGCATGAGAGCTGTAAACTTTTCTCTCCTCTTAGTAAACAGATCTTTTCTCCCTTCTGTGGTGTCAAAAATGCCATCTGTGTGGCAAGCGGAGTTTGGGAATTTTACCCATCCTCGAGGAGAGGGGCAGCTCTGGGTCCCTCCGAAGCCTTTTCCCTACTGCAGAGGAGACAAGGCCAGCTCATCGTCCTATGTGCTAATACTGCTCTGAATATTAGGAAAAGATAGAAGTGATGCTATTTTTGAAGGCAATATTGAACATAAATAGACATGGCAAGGTGCCAGCTTCAAAACACAACTGTTTCCAATAGAGCTGGGCAAGGCATTCAAAGAGTCTTTTGAAAAATCCATTAAGGCTCCATCAAAACAAGGAGCTTTTCAGGATGAGAGACGCTCCTTCAGCTCATTCATTGAAACAGAAAAATCAGGCACGTTTTCTCCTCATTTTCTTTCATTCAGATTCAGCCCCTCCAGGGGGGAAAATAAAAAAAAGAAAAATCATTAAGGTTTCTGTTGCGGGGAAGAAGGCAGCACCATTTCAAGTTTTAACAGATCTTCTATGGACCAGGCGTAAATCCTCTGCGCGCTGCCTCCAGTCGAGCTCTGCGCTCCGCTGCGCTGCTCTGACATGGAAGGGACTTAGGAATCAGAGATCTCGCCGGGCTGCAGCCCTCAGCTCAAAGCTTCAATATGCAGAAGCCTTTCAAGGCTGAAAAGCCCAGGTTTTTGCCTTTCCACCAGTAGGTCTTTGAACACCTCTGGGTCTTCGTAATAGCAGCGTCTGCTTCATCATTTCAATTTCTGCATGAGTCACAGTTCCCCTCGTGTACTACTTTTCCTTTCCCGCTCTGCCTCAGCGATAAGATTTCAGTGTCCCAGAGCAGAGATTTGAGAAACCTCACGCAATGGATTCATGTCCAGAAAAAAATGAATCTTATCTATGACAAAAAGGGAAAAGGAAAGGAAGGAAAAATGTGTTTGTAGTAAAATTGTTAAGAGACCAAATTGGTGCTTCCTTAGGAAGTCCCTGGGATGTAAAGTACCAATTAACGTGCGCATGATGTGAAATATGAATAGGCCAGGGTTTTGACTCATCCCCCAACACAAACCAAGTGAAGAGCTTAAGTCGGCAACACAAGTAGCAATTTGAAGAGGGAAAAGGAAAGCCTTTCATTTCGATCTGGATGCGCCTCCAGCCATAGCAGAGGGACAGAGGAAGAAATACAAGTTAGGAAATGCGAAAATGTGGAAACACGACCCAAGGGTGCCTGTGGTCTGCCTTGGACACAGGCCAGATGAAAGCCTCAGGTCCCCACAATCAATTCTTTCCCAGTCCTGAATCCAATGACTGTTGCAAATTTGTGGGGAACAATACACACACCAGTGGTGGATGCCCAAGCACCGGGTCACGCTTATCAACCAACCCACTCAGTGCCTCTGGCAGCAAGGTATTTTTAAAACACTATTTTACGAGACAGGACAAGGACCAAATTGTTGAGAAAGTCACCAGAATTGGTCATTTGATTCCTTAGATGATGTTTGTTCTACTTGTTTACAAGGGAGCTGAATGCTGAGGAGATTAGGTGCTCCTCTAGGAATGGTCCTCAGCACCCATCTTTGGCTGCACCCTCCAACGGTCCCAGGCAAGACAGCGTCGGTGCCCACGTCCTGCCTGGCTGACTGATGCTCTGCACCAAGGAGGGTTGGTGCTCAGGTGCTGAAGACAAACCAAAGCCATTTAAGCCATTTTTGGTGCATTCTCTATTTACAGCTGCAGCACAATCAAATCCATCAAACGGGATGAGGAGTTCAGTTGTCACCGTCACATCCCGGAGGAAGGCTGGGCTGACTCAATTAGAAGACATACACGAGTATTGATTATTGCCAAGTACAAATTCTCTCTCTCTCTCAACTACGTGGTACACTGTTAGTTTATTTGCCCCCTCCAGGTTATTCTTAATTTCAAAACAATGTGATTGCTGTTGTTCCAAATGTACAATATAAATTGACATTATAATATAGCTTGTATTACTGCAGTCCCTACTGGCCTCTGATGAGTTAGTAATTCAGCCATCTGATTTCCTTGGTTTTTTTTCCTTTTTGCTTGTGGATTTCACACCATCTGAAAATGTATTTCTTGTTTGTGTTCAAAGCAAAGCCACCTTGCAGCAGCAGGCTGTCTGAAAGATTTTTCTTGCCCTTCAATGCCACCATAGAGGAGGCCAGGTCTGTTCCGAAGAACTCCTCCTGTAATGGCAGACATCAGTCACTTATCTCATTCCCAGGGAAACTCATGCCTGACGCATTGGCGTGTGGTGAGCGGAGGTTCCTGGGAGCCAACCCCTCTCTGTATGCTGGGACAACTCTTTCGGGGGGGACAGTGAAGCCTGTAAGCCCCCTACCTCAGTTTACACACAAAACGCGTAGGCTGGCCCTAAGCAAGGACGTGGCAAGCTAAGGTCTTCCAGGATAAATAAAGTGTTAGATCCTCGCCGAATGCATCTGCCTACAGAGCTGGTTCTTTAAGGAGGAATTCATCACCTCTGTCTCTGGAAATAACGCCATTATAATTCCTTGCTATAAACTTATGAGCCTAGAGAGGGTTTCCTAAGGCTGAAAATGGAGATCTCAAGGTCCTGCAGCTCAGTCAGAGCAACCAGAAATGTCCAGCTTTCTACACAAGCATCGTCACTCTCCTGCCCTTGCAGTGCAGTCCGGGAGCCCAACTTCTCTCGCACCTGAAGTTTCTTGCATGGAACTGGCAAAATGCACTGACTGCGTTGAATAAGGCTAGGGACTCAGAGGTCCCATGATCTCACCAGAAGATATTAAAATTCTCCATCTTCCTCTTGCCTGATAAGAGAGGGATGAACTGTGCTTGGGCCAGTTAGAAATTAAACTATTTCAAGTGTATAACATCTATTGCTCTCCTTGGGGATGACTCAGGATGTGAGCTACACATTTCTGGTGGAATGGTACTGGAGAGGACAGCAGGGCCAGCACTTCAGCTCTGTATTTATGGGTATCATCAGAAAAGCTTTATTGGGTACATATTTTTGCATCTTTCTCTCTGGAGGATCCAGCTGACTTTCACAATATTTTTGTCCTTTTGCATTCAGTAACTGCTTTTATACAGGTATGTATATACATACATAGGTAAGTGTTTTATAGAGGGGATTTTGGTAAAAATTCCTCAAAGTATGCAGAAATGGTAGGTGTTGCCTACTTGACGTAGGGAGGGAACATGGAACTCCAACTTTGAGTGCAAGGCCAAAGGGGCTGGGGTGGGTCTGACCCTTCTTCCTGTTACAGCACCGTGCTTCCCGCCTCTAAAGGAGAACTGCAAAGCGCTTGCCTTGCACAAAGGCTACCTGCCAAAGCTGCTTTTTCCTCTGGCTCCCCGCCAAGAAGCGCTGCTTTCTCCATTGAAGCCACCTGTCAAGGGCACATGAGTGCCCTCCCTGAGAGCTAACTGTGACAAGTGCAAGGTTCCCTGAAGGCTAAACGCCCAGATGTACTCCTCCCGCCAGCGATCCCTGCCAAGGAGCCCCCTGTTGGGTTTCAGAGGGTGTGACGCCTTCAGCATGTTGTCCCAAAGGCCTTCCTGCCAAGCACTGAGCCTGGCTTTCCCCAGGGACAGAGCTCACATGGTGGCATGGCCAAAACATGGGACCACTACGTAGCTAAACAAGAGGCCCATCTACTTTCAGGTGTAGAACAGAGTGATTCAGTACCCACGCTGGTTTAGCACCTCGATTTTGGCCTCTGTACCAGGTGCCCTCATCAGAGTGCGCTCTCCTTTCTCCAAAGGGTGAGAGGTCCTAGGATTTCCTCCCAAACAGGGAAAAAGGAAGCAATATTTTGAAAGTTTTCACAAAACCAGCATGTCCAACGGGTAGTTTGGGTCAATCAAATGTTTTCTTTTTGTTCTCTTTTCCCATGTAAGATAAAATGTGGATGAAAAATTGACATGAAGTGAAATGGCTGCAACTTCGCTTGAAAAATCATCAAAGCAGAACACTGTAACCTAAAAGTTCCTTTTGAAAAGGGAGTGATCAAAACAATATGGCCTGATGTGTCAAAACAACATTTCCAACAAAAATTGCTTTGACAACATTTTTCTCAAAAGCCCTTCATTGCACCGTTCCCAAAAGGACCAGTCCTGGTAATAGCACGAAGAGATCATCCAGGAATTTTCTCCTCTTATGCTTCCTTTAAGGCAGTGGCAATGCGCATTGGCCTCTCCTCTCCCTTCCTGCACTGTCTTTGAGACATTTAGTCTTTTGTACAAAGGTCTTGTTCTTGTTGGCCATGGGGTGCACGCGTGAGAAGATACACAACATTACAGACCCTTGCAGACTTCACAGCTGTATCGTATTTGCCTGCAATAACAGGGGAATGGTGTGAACTGACACAGATGTCCCCAAGACAGCAGTGATTTATCAGAAGTGCAGGCACATGAAGGAAAGCGAGCCTGACGCGAAGGTCGCACTACACGTTTTGCCCCATTCATATTCATAAGTCCAACGTGCATCTGTTTGCTCACGCACATGTATAGAGATGGTATTTAGATAGGATGGTGTGTGCTTATGCACTCGTCAGCATACCATTGAGATGTCCGGCACGTAGTAGAAATATATATAGGAAATGATAGCTGGAGCATGATTGTGTGATCCCCCAGCTCGAGATAGTACATGCTGAACTCCGTCCACACAAGCAGGATGGCACAGACCTGAACAGAGCGTAATGAATGCCCTTCTTCATCATGCAGGTGTCACTTCTCCTGACTCAGATTCAATTACACTCGTGGAGCTGATTGCAGATTTCAGCCTACTCTTGCATATCAAGAGCATATTCAATGTTCCAGGGACTCGATGAAACAAAATGTCAGCACGTGGTCTTCCTTACAGCCCCTGGGTCTTGTTCATCCCTGGTGGAGCTACAGAAAGAACGAGTTTGGCCTATTTTGTCAGATGCAGGGATATCTGTGGAATAGTATGTTCAATCCTTTATGTCAGGCCATCTATCTCTTCTCAGCAAAATGCATCTGCGATTACTTCTCCGTTTGCTGTTTTTTTTAAAATACAGAATTATACAGTAACCCTCAAACAGAAGGAAGGGGGGAATGAAAATGCTTAATTTAAAAGTTTAGCTAGTCAAAGTAAAGTTAGGGAAAGCACTGAGCATCTCAGGTGCTGGTTAACCTATAAATGAAAAATAATGAAGACAGGGAAGAGGAATATTAAATGAAGTGAATTCTTAGGGGAATCATATCTTGGCTCATACACAAGTCTGAGCTGCTGCAGGAGAAGAATGGGAAGGCTGGTCTGGGGAAGAGGGGACAATCAGTGTCCTCCCATGGAAAACAGGGGAAAACTTCAGAAGGGCTCAGGTAGGATGGAAAATAGCTCCACTTACAAAACAGTCTAGGTCAGATTCACCCCACACAACAGCAGTGATGGGGTTTCCCCTCAAAAACAAATAGCAAAGCAAGTCCCACGCTCACATACAACTTAACCACACATGCAGCTGACATACAGCCCTGAAAGGATTGTTTCCTTTGCATGCACCTCCTGCCTGATTGTAAAGAATCAGGGCAGCGCCCACAGAGATGGAGTTCCACACTGCTCTTTCTCCTCCAGACAGTGATCCCATCTCTTGAGAATACACACTGGCTTTTCCAGATCCTCCCCCTTCATAATTTGTGGCAGGCTGCTTCAACATTGTCCCTGGATGCTTTCCTTTCACCAACACAGGCATGCGAGACCCAGGACCAGGGCAAGAAACATCAAACCCTGCAGCAGGTCACTCATCTGGTGGCAAAGATGGGTACCGACACATTTTTCTCTTGGTCCTGCTCTCTCCAGCTTCTCTGTGGGAGCAGATGTTGCAGGCCCCATGTTGCATTGTTGTGTAGATAAGTGGAAACTCTTCTCAAAAGCTCTAACTTGGCTTCCAAGTCAACAGCAAATAAACTTCTACAAAGAATGCTGAGTTGTAATGTGGGTCCCAGCTGGTTTTGGGAATATTGTTCTGTTGGAAACCATATTTCACGGTATGTAACTGTGACAGGGTTTTCTGAAGAAGACCAAACATGTGGGAACATTTCTCACTCCCTGGAAGTTAATGGTGTTCCTCAGCACAGATTTACAATTTAATTGAAAAATTGAGAGCAAGACAAGCAATTTTGATTAACGCTGCTCTTAATCGTCAAAGCTTTCACTGGGCACCACCTGGTTCCACCAGCACAACCCATAACATGTATTACAGGACTGACAGAAGAAATGTTCAGAGAGGAGAATAAAACAAAAATGAGGCAAATGCTGGTCTTGTTTGCTCAGAAGTAACTCCATGACATAAGTAGCTATTCCACATTTATGTGGCCGCAGAAGCTCAGCTCAGCCCAGTGTCTTCTCGATACTGAACATTTTTCCTGCCTTCTAATCCTTAGGACCGCTCCCCAACAAGCATCCCTTCAGGCTCCTATTTGTAATGTTTGCATGATATATCAGGAAACATCTCTAAAAAGAGACATCAGTCCATGGCATGGAATCCTCCCTGGGAAATTATCTGCTGTGCTGCAGGCTGTGAAGGGGAGATCTGTTACCATTCAAGAGCTGCCCCATTCAAAAACTGCTGAAGCAAATAGTAAAAATTCTCTGAGTCAACCCTGAACCAAAGTCCCAGCCAATATCAAGGAGCCCTTTTCTGTTAGAAGAGCCTCTTTTCAGATAAGACTTTCATCCAAGGTTATCCGAACACTTGCAATCAAGTGGCATTTTGTGCGCTAACATTAATCCTGGTGTCCTGGCCAAATTCCAGTTCAAGTAACAACGTTCTGCCAACCTAAATTCCTCCAGCGGTTTCAGCAGGATGCAATTTTCTTCTTCCTTTTTGTCTTCCATTTCTGGGTAGTTAATTCTGGACAGCGTAAAAGACTGACCACGTTCCACCCCAGAACTGGCCGCATCTCACTGATGGGGAAAGTGGGCCTTGAAGTGAGCGGGACCAAAATACTGCGTGAAAACACATTATTGATAATAAGTGGCTTGAAAAAACACATTTGTACTTTTCTTTTAAATTCTGGTATTAATTTAAAATGTAGAGCTGGAATACTACCGAGATCCCTAAGAAGGATTATTGGCAATCACAGCAATCGGAACGGAGAAGTGCATTTTAAGTTGTAATCAATACACTTATGACACAAATGAAAGGGAGATGTTATATAAGGGTTTTTTTCCACTGGAGAGAGCCCTGACAGCCAGTTATTGCAGTGAGGAAAGGAAGTCATCCAGATGGACTCTCCGTCACACTAATGAAGCCGTCTCATAACTGCAACAGAGACCTCATGTATCTGCTGTGACACTTAGCAAATCCGGGCATGAATAAATAACCAAAGTCCAATTGAATTAACCTCCAGCTGATCAGCACTACTAAACAAATTATCCTAAACTCCGAACAAGATTAGAAGGACTGGCACAGGCCAGAATCATGTGGCAGGAGTGTTAATTCAGTTTAACAAGTTTAAAACTAATCCCCCAGTGTTCTCCGATCTCAGGGTTTCAGGGCAAACTGGTTCCAAAGTGCTCTCAGAAGAGATAAGAAAGGAGGCTCACATGAAGTTAAGAGCAAAAACACGAGCTCAGCCTAGAGTCACCCAGAAGAAGAACGGTAAGTACAGAGCACAGAAAGACTTAGGCAGAGCATTTCTTACAGAGGCAGAAGAGAGAGTAGGAAAATGACATTGATTTCCTCATGGAATATTCCAACCTCATTTCCAGGATGAAACTTAAAAAGTTGATCGCACATCTGCTTTTCTTGATTATCGTGTCTCTTGGACAGAAACAGGAGATAAGCACCTGTGAAATAAGGGACAATATTTTATTTTAATGGAATTTTCCTTAGTATATAATTGTATTTTTCTCCTAAGAGTACATTTGTACCCTCCATCGAATGCACAATTCAATTATCACAAACTTCAGTTCATTACTTAGAATGGCACTAACAAACAATTTCGATACTTATTTCTTTTTATGCTGATTCATAAAATTCTTTATGTGGTCAGTTAAAATTAACTTCAAACTTCAGCTTTAACAGACTCAACGTTTTGCAGGTTTCTGAAATGTCAGATCTGCTTCCTAGAGAAAATATTTATTCTATCACTCTCGAGACAGGAACGGATGTAGTAAACTCTACAAGTTTTCTGAAATGGAGATAACTAGGATTTGGAGCACTTCTAAATACCAATTCCTGCAGCATATGCACGTGCCTCACAAAATCTTTCAAATCACAATATTCCTCATATGCATTTCCAATCTTCTGTCACAGGTAAGTCCTTCAATATGGCTTCCAATTTCCTAAAATCTCAGGCTTTTTCAGAGACGGCCCGTGAATCAGGTTAGCGTTGGTAGGTGAAGACTGAGATCTGAGAGCCTCTGCATCCCACTGAACGGCATTTGCCGACGTTCTTTTGCCTTGTGACGGTGTGTCTTTATGTAGGGCTTTATTGTGACCTACAGCATAACTAATGTTTTATGCGCTAAACTTCAGCACCAGAGAGCATTTTAATTTTGACTAGATGGCAAAAAAATTTAAAGTACTACGAAAAAGGAAGCATTCAGACACCAGGCATTTCCACCATCTCCACCTTCAATACCTATAAAGAGCTTAAAAATCAGATGGGGCCAATCTTCAGCTAATGTTTAAGATTAATTCATCATAGCCAGAAATGATTTTGTTATTGTTTCATTGGCAAGGCACAGAGTTGCCCACTTTGTCAGGAAGTGTCTCGATGTTTCCACATATTTAAGTTTTGCAAAATGAATACCTCCTGTAATTCTGAAAGTTTTGTTACACAACCGTCAAAATTGAATCATGACCTATCTTCTGCATACTTTGCTGTTATTTATGCAGTATATAAGTGAAAAGTTAATATTTATTCTCATTTTCCACTGTGTGCACTGACTGATATCTCCCAAAGTTAACAGCAGCATTACGAACTGCAAATGATGATACATTGTCAAAGTTGAAACCATTTGGTTATAGGCCTCTTACATTTTCAAATATTCCCAATGCAATTTCATAACTGTCTTGAACATAATGAGACAATGGATTTTTCCTCTTTCAACTGTGTAATAATGAACAACTATTAGAAACACTTTATTATTTCCAGAGTTTGAGGGATCAGTGGCCACAGAGAAAATATGCCCTTTTCAACCAAGTTTCTAATTGTTTTCTCACTTGAAAGAGGAGCTAATTTATTACTGGCGGCACACAAGGCATTTGTCTCATCAACATATATCATTTTAACTATGGGTGAATTCTAGACAACAACACTATTTAATTTGCTGTCACAACTGATTCATACAACTGACTATACTAATACTAATACTCTGACATTCTCTTGTTGCTTCTGCAAAAACCACGCTGTTATTCTCTGCACTTTCACACTTCTTAGGAACACAGTGGTATGAGTTTTGTTCTTAGAAGCTATGCTGCAATTATTTTTACGATCCACTCCATTTGCATGCTGTCTCTCATCTGACAGACCACAACAAACAGCCAAAAAACTCTTGCATAAACTACAGTGAGCTTTATGGCAATTACTGCTGTCTTTACTGATCCATGGAAATAATTTCTTCAGCCATTCCAGTAATGCAAAGCTTCTGCTGTTCACAGGGTGGATCTGTTGATGGATGATACCATCCACAGGCGCTGGCACCGTCATGATCTATGTACGGATGTCATTTGACAAATGAAAATCATGTAAACAGTACTGAAACTCAATCTTGACTCATGATGACCCTGTCTGCTCCATACCCCCTGGCTACAGTGTCCAGTACAGCCAGCTGTTATCTCATGAAAAATATGGAGGATAAAATTATCATTAGACAGCACCAGGTTGACTGCATGATGTAATCCTGACTCTTTTAGGTAGTCTGGAGCTATTCTGGGGATGTATTTCACACGTTTCAAGAATGTCATTTTCACTTCAGTGGTTGTCAAAATAATTTCTAGATATTTTTTACAAAGAAATGTAGGCTCTGCTGGTTTTAAAGGCACTGAATACATGAAAACTACTGCTGTTCGAGATCAAGCACCCAAGAAACTGTTTTCAGCAATGTCCTTCTGTAGCTGTGACTTGCCGCACTTTTGCCAGGCTCTGCAATCTCAGCAGTAGCCCCCTTCTGAAACTCGCCCCCAGCACCAAGGGAGCTCCTTTCTCATCCCACCCCCACGGATCTAAAATCCTCCTTTTCCAGCCCACACAGCAGCTCAGAAAACACAAATGACACAGCATAACAAAGTCCTACAAGGGCTGGAGTACTCCTCTATTTATAGGTTGCTAAATCTGACTAAAAAAAAAAACTTCCAAAGAGCTCCAGTCAAATTGCTACCTAGATGTTTCCAGGCCCAGCCAGAGTGTGCTGGCTTACTGCCATGTTTTTAAATCCTACCCTGCACGCTGAGCTTTCGCAGGAAAATATGCTAGTGCTCATACGTGGGCTGTTACTATTTACACAAACATTAATGAACATTCCCATATTGTTTCCTGACTAAGTTGCAAATGCAAGAAAACAAAACAATAGCATGACCTGACAGTCTGAGGCATGCAAAGACATCCAGCATTTCCATTTCAGATGTGCAGCTGACTGCAGCTCACACAGAAAGAGAACAATTTAGGTTTGAGGTTTATGTCTATTTTGTCTTGAAAAGACTGTGTTTTTTACGGCCGAATCCTACACTGGGGAAAAAAAAGGTTTAATCAACAACTAAATAGCTTAGAGTGGTTCTGCAATGCCCGATTGATTGGCTTAGCATTCCTCTTACTTGTGCAATGAATGAAATAAGAGATGTCCCATACAATAAGAGCCATGTGGACAACTTAAGAACAAAGCAAACCTCCTAGACTTGTCTCTCAGAATAAGATATGATACTACCCGTTATCCTAGGGAGCACAGAAAAGGGATCAACGCATCGAAGAGCCAGAATCCCTTCACACTTCTTCAAAATATGAGCACATAAAGTGAGAGCCTCAGAGAATAAGAATTAACTCTGAGAACGCTGTTCAGCTATCACCCAATCCTGGACACGTCTGAACTCCTCAGCTGCTCACGCTCCAACCTCAGGCTTCCCTGCAAACCTGATGCCTTGTTTCTGTCCATGTGCAGAAGCAGTTGGGTTTTGGTCATGTTTGGCAGGCCCATACCTATTGTCAGGCTGAGATCTAGAAAGCAGGCGACAGAAGAGACAACATCAGCCGCCGCAGGCTTCGCTCCTGACTGCGGAGAGCCAGGGGCAAAGCTGCGTTTCTACTTTGCACCAAGCAGGGACAAAGCCTCTCTCCACTGACTGCAGAGAGCGCCAGCCAGGAAGACCGGACTTCTGGAGCTAAAGCTAGGCTTTGAGAACAGCCCCAGATGTGCTCCTCTACCCACTTCCCCAAGGGCCTCAGCTCAGTAGTGTTTTTCTGAACACCGCCTCTGCCAGACCCCACTTAAATGCAGTGGGAACCGCTCGAAAGCACCAGGAGGTGGATTTCTGCCATCCCTCCTACCCACAACAGCCCCACGGAGAGAGTGCTCACACAACCCCGCACCACCCACATCCTCCCAACCTTGCTGTGACAGTAACAAGGGGAAGAGGAGTGCTCCGATATTGCCTGGTCAGAGGAACATATTTAAAGGCAGCTCTGCTTCACGTACCTGATTTATAACAAGGGTCAGAATAATTCCCAAGCAGCTCTCGCATCGGGGAGCAAACTAATTCCTTTCCTCTCTCCTTGGCTGCGCAGCCCAGAGCCCAGCTGCACCTGAGGTTCCAGCTCACAGTCTATATTCTGCATCATAAAAGATACAAGAGAGAAATCTAAACTAGGGAAGTAATAACCTGTAAACTAATAAACCAACCCAGCACTTTGATAGCTAGGTGCTCCCAAGAGCAGGGATTATTAATGGATGTCCTGAAACACTGTGTGTCTAGTTTTCAAGAGAAGTGGGAAACATTTCTGATGCTCTGTGGATCTTACGCATTCGCTCTATAAAACCAGTTCAGATAAATGCAAAGATTATTATAAAAAGCAGCCTCCTTCCAGTCTACACACACAGAGGCACTTAAGCTGTTTAAAAAGAAGAGTAGTAAGAAACTGCTCAAATAAATAATAATAAAGGTATAAAGCTGCAATATTATGGGTAGTTTTTCTTGTCAAAGCATGGGGCTGCACAGTCATTGATTTTCTCTGGTAATTGAGATAGTGACATGCACGACTTATGTTTCTTCAGCAGCGAGTGCATGGGAGTGGAAGAAGGGATCCTGAAATCCTGCAGCATCTCCAGCTGAGGATTTGATGGCTCTGAACTGCTGTCTGTCTCGATTCTTTATTTCCCTCGGACCGTAAAATGGGGTATATTAATAATCTCTTATGTCAAAAGAGAGTTTATGAAGCTAAATGGAATAATGTTTGCAATGTGATTAGGGATCTTTGCAGGAAAAGTGCTATAGATAACGGGAGTGTAAGTACTGATACATGTCCTTCTCAGCCAGAAAATGCTGGGAAGCAGGTGGGAAGTAGACAGACCCCTCAGGAAAAGTCCCGTTATCTGCCACCGCGTGTATTCTCAAATCTCTGTCCCCTGCCTCAGACACACGGGCAATAGAAGCCTTCTCCTTAGTTCACTTATTTAAATGTGTTTACTTTCAGTGATAAAAGATTCAGTGCGCAGTTACCTCCTGCTGTCTGCTTCTCGAGTTTGCTCTATCCCGCCTCAGCTCCATGCCAAAATGAGATACCCAACTGTTAAAGGTAACTCTTCCGTCCCAAACTAACACAAAACAGTGAAGTACGGTGTTTCCATGTAAATCTGAACTAGAGTGGACTCTCAGTGTCCTCCTGTCATGTAAAAAGTAAAATGGAGGCTAACAAGGATGGCAGGAAGAATCCGGTCCTTTGTGTTTCCTGAAGTAAAATTATTCTCTGGAGAAGGCAGAGCAGGAATAAACTTCTTTATGCGTCAGGAGGCTTTACTGACAAGAGCTGCTATTATCTCCGTCAAACAGGCAAAGCCTCAAGTGATTGTGGTAAGCAAGAAAGATGAATGTTGGTTTTTCGCAGTGCTGGAAAAGACTATTTGCCGTATTACAAGGAGTGCCGAAAAGGTATCAGGCCTCTCTGTTTCAGTTAACCACAAGAATAACCTGCTGAATTTAAAGCTTTTCCATGGACCTCTGCTGCTCTCTAATGGTGCCTTAAAGGATTCTCAGCACAAGGTTTACGTGCTCTTCCTGTAGTCAAGCTTTGTTAAGACTTCTAATTAGAAAAAAGTAAAACACCATGAGGTTCTTAAGCGAGGTTACGCGAACAGATAACCCGGAACTCAAGTTGCTATTGCTGTAGCCACAGGTGGAACATTTTGTGTGCGCTGCAAATGATGGTAAAGGAGAGCTAACAGCTAGAAACCGAGGTTTGGAGCGTATTTTAGATGCAGCAATCGCAGAACTCTGGAGAGTTGCAAACCTCTGAGAAATCCCACTTTTCAGGGCTTTGTGTACCTTTATAGAGAGTTATTGTTCAGAAGTACCAGTATTTCAAAGAAGACAAAGAATTAGCACTGAATTAACTGTATGCAATTAACAGAGAGTAAGGTTTGCACATACTGCTGACGGGACCAGGCTCAGAGCCTGTCGGCCCCCCCCATGGCAGCCAGGCCCCTGTGACAGGGCCCGCTCCTATGGCCCCGAACCAGCCTTTTTCTGAGGGGACAGCACAAGCATGGCACAACATCGCCCAACAGGTGGGAGCGATTGCATCCCATGTGGAAAAAGGGGGGAAAAAATAACAAAATTCGCAGGCTTCCTCCAGCCCGCAGGTTCCCCGTGTCCCTCACGGGCCTGAGGAGGGGCACAGGCCGCTCCCTCACGGCCACGGGCGGGCTCCTGCCGTGTGACATTCCCCACACACACACGCCAGGGGAGCCGGTGTAAAACGGGCAGAAAGAGGCCGAGGAGGCCGGGCCGGGGGAAGGTGCCCACCCCCGGGGCCGACGATGTCCCTGAGGAGAGCGGGAGGGGGGCTGGAGATGGCGGCGGGCGGCGGG
>VYZM01001947.1:258858-277025 GCA_013398915.1 Dromas ardeola | reverse complement strand
CCGGGAGGGCCTGGCACGGCGGGTCGGGCCCCGGGTCGTCCTGCTCCATGGGTGCTATCGCTGGGGGACCGCTGGGGAATGGCAGCTCGTCCGTGCGGGGGGAGCGCGGGCCGTGGCTGCCGGGCCGTTAAATGTCCCTTCCAGCGGTTAAATGTCCCCTCGCAGTCAGGGATGTGGGATGTTGACTGCTGTTCCTGTCACAGACACACACCTCCGCATGCTTTTGTGCTCTGAAATCAACTTAACCTGGGTCTTTCAAATGAAGGGAAGGATTCGGGATTTATATAGCCCGTGGGCTGCGTTTTTAATCTAATGTTATTTTATTGTTGCTTTATTGTTCTTCTTCCGCAGCGATGGAAGCGAGTCCCATTGTGACGTCCAAGCAGCGGGAGGAGGTGGTACACGGCGTCCCGACGGAGGTGGTCTGCACGGCGTTCTCCAACTCCGTCCTCGTGGTAGTCACGCAGTATGGCAAGATGGGGACCATCGTCTACGTGGACCCCAACACCATTGGGGACAATGTGGGCAGGCCCTCACTCACCACAAAGGTGCTACTGGGCAAGGATGAGGTGAGAGCGGATGCACAGTGCACAGGCAGCAAGGATAAATAGGATAAATGGATATTAGGAAAAATTTCTACACCGAAAGGGTTGTCAAGCACTGGTACAGGCTGCCCAGGGAAGTGGTAGAATCATCATCCCTGGAGGTATTTAAAAGACATGGTGCTTAGCAGTATGGTTTATTGATGGCTTTTGTCAGTGTTAGGTCGATGGTTGGGCTCAATGATCTGAAAGGTCCCTTCCAACCTAGACAATTCTGTGATTCTATGATTCTATGATAAGGGAAAAATGTAGTAGGTGGGGCTGTGCGAGTTGCCAAGGAGTTGGTGAATCACAGCAGCTAAGTCGTGTTTGCACAGCAGTAAGATTAATTTAAAAATCTCTTCTGAGAGAAGAGGGGTTCATCAGAAAAGTATGCATGCTCATCTGCTCTTTGACATAACAAAAGTTCAACTAATTGTCAGTGGTTTGGGGAACTGTTACTGTGTGTTCTACAGGATATGGATTGCTTCGCCGTGTTTGTGGAAGGTTTGATAAAGCTCCTGTTGATTTAAGATGTGACAGATCGAATGTGCAGCCTTTGATAACCTTTTTTGGGTTTCTGTTTCAGCGAGTTTGTTTTCCTTTTGAAGTCCCTTTTCTCACCCCCACCCCATCCCAATCTATGCCAGCCCCGTAATGGACTTTAGTTGCCCTCTCCCAAGTGTGCCTGCCAGCACCTACCCTTGATAAAGTTTAATTTGTTTTGCTTCAACAAAATGGGTTTTTATCGACCATTTCACAAAGCAGAATAAAAAGTATTTCGCAAAGCGTCAACTAGTCAAACATTAAAACAGAAAGTTACAGAGCTACAAGATTACAGGGCTTTCCATCAGGGTTGGAGCTATCAAATATTACTTGCTAACCTTAGCTAGAAAAACTCTAGCAGCTCAAGTTCCCGATTCTGTCTGGGGCTTCCCCTTATGGAGTTCCCGTTCTCCAGCAATAGCCTTCCTTCTCTGGATGGGAGATGCTTTCCTTTCCTTGGCATGATGTCTGCTAATTCTGACCACCTCCACCCCCACGCTGGTTTTGTGTTTTATTTGGAAATGGGAAGTGCCTTTGTTTACTTTGTTACATAGTATTTTTAAACCATTTTATCAACTTAATCGATCTAAACCTTAAAAAAAGGCTTTCAGTAGTTTGCTGCCTTCCCACTTGTCACCATTAACACCCCCATTTGGGATGGTGCACACTTCCAGACCACACTGGTAGTTAAAATCAAGCAAACTCGTCCTTCTGATAAATACATAATTCTGGGTGTAAATAAAACCTAGGCAAGCTGGGTGTTCTTGTTAAAGGAACCTCATTAAGAAGATTATATCCCTTTTTGTCCTTCCTTCAGCATCACTCCTTATTTCTGGTTTTCATTATTCTGTCAAAATCAAAACCAACATGTCTCTTACGGCCTGCAAAGACTGTGTGTGTAACACCATTTTGGGGTCTCTAGGAATTGCAACAATAGCAGGTTTTTTTCCAGAGCTTGTCAGCAGAACGTACCCTCTTCAGCAACAAGTTTTTAAAAGACAAGTGTATTTGAAGACTTCTTCAGAAAGAAGATGGAAACAGAGGCATTTTGATCCATGGCTTTTCATATAATTTAGTAATTGGAGATGTAGTTTGGGTGGGAGGATTAGCAGAGGGCAAGATTCTCTGTACCGACTTTCTACGTTTTCCAAACCGGTGCAAAACTCAATTCAAGTGCAGCTCCAGTTAAGTCGTTTCAGGGTGGTTTGGGTGGCTGTCGCGCAGGGGTCCAAACTCTGCCCTTTTGAGCTGGTTGAGAAAATGCTTTCTAAAATTCCCCGTGCCATGGCTTGGCTTTGCTGACTGCATGTCTCTTCCCAGTCGTGTTGGAACCGTTCAGCAAACTGCACGCTCGGTCCGAGTCCAGTATTGAGAGGGTCTTGATGCACTCCATGTTGTCACATGGCTCTTCCTCTCCTAACTCGCGTGGGAGAGCTCTGCCAGCTATGAGAGTCTACATCTGTATACCTTTGCTTTTCAGCCTCTCGTCCATGTTTGTGCCAAAAACCTGGTGGCATTCGTGTCTCAGGAAGCTGGGAACAAACCTGTTCTTCTCGCCATGGCTTTAAAGGACAAGACCATGGAAGGGATACAAGCTCTACGGGAAGTGATCCGAAGTTGCCAAGTGTGGTGAAGTTGTGCCATCTGGATTCAAGGAAATGATCTTGAGTCCATGACTCATCACCACTTATTTAAAAGGACAAGAAATGAAAATGATGGAATGTCTTTGTGCTGGTTTTGGACGTACCAAGGAATTTCATGATTTTTTCTCTACTGTGTAGAACGCTTTCGGGTTTTGTTACTGTGACAGGTTTGCAGTCCATATAGTCAGTGAGGAAATGAGAACAATTGTCTCAACGTACAAGAGAAGTATTATTTTTATCACATTGGGTGGGATGTGTGTTTGGGAAACGGCACGGCTCTGCGCTTGTGTCCTCAGGAGCGACAGATGCCAAGCGCTGTAGCTATGCTGTACCGCAAAGGGGGAACACCCAGTGCAGGGCGAATAAAAGAAACATTGACCAATCTAATTTTACCTGTTTTCTTTTTTGCTCTGTGAAAATCACTTCAATTGAAATACAAGCCTCGGTGACAAATCAACAGCAATTGCATAATAGGAAAGATTTTTCTTGCCTGTTTTCAAGGAAATGAGTCCTATATGACTGCTTTTGTCCTTTCCTGATGTAGTCTGGATCCATTTTCCACTTTCACTCCGATTTTAAAGGCAGGCAGATAATTATGCTCTGCAAGTTTCATGAAAGCTGACATCAGGGTGGAAGACAGGAACCCAAATTAGCGGTGAGAAAAAGACACAGTAACAGCTGCTTATGGATTACATGGTACCAGCACATCAGAGAGGCAGCACATACGTAGCTTGGGCCACCTACAGAGCTGTCCCTCTCCTCGGGCACCTGTCACAGGAGGCATGGGGACAGAAGGGTCTGGGGGGGAGCTACACAGGGGTGTTTCTCCTGAATCCATCGAAAAAAAGCATTAGATGAAGTCATATGAGTCGATGCACTGCTTAATAGCCAAACTTTTGCCGTTTGCTTGGAATGCGTGTTTGTTTTTACCTCTTCTTGTAACAAGTAACACCAAATAGTAAATTTTTAAGTGTGCTGTTACACACTTCTGTCACTTATGAACTTGGGCGAGCAGACAGAGGCCAGCCCTTGCGTTTTGATTCTGGGCAGGGAAGACCTGTGCTGCGTTAAGACCTGTTGGTAGCAGCAGGATCGGCAGAGAGCCTGTGCCTGCCCCACGTAGATCCAGTTGCTGGGTCATTTCTGTTGCTAAAAAAATCCCCTAAAACTAGAAACGCAGAAAATGCATTTCGAAAGGACTCTTTCCTCTGAAGTAAGGGTTATTTACAGTATTTAAGGGATTATGAGAAATGAAACTTTTTTTTTTTAAAGTACATTCAAACGCTGCAGGCTTGCAGCTGCCCTTGACAAGAAATTTCATCTAAAAATCATTTCCAAACTGTGCTTCCAAGAGTCAAAGATTTGCATCTGTCAGAACGCCAAATTTTCCCTCCTCTACACTTTTATGGGGTTTTTTTTGTCTAGGAGGCATGTGGAATTTGTTAACGCCGATCCTGGTTTGCTAGTAGGAATTCTTTCCTGACAAAATTCAATGTATTTCCCAAATCTCGGTGCTCTTACAGTGTTTGTAGTGCCAACAGCTTGTGGAAGCCAGGCATTAATTAGCAGATTAAATGTAAATCACATCTTCCACCATGGTGATACAGTGCCATACCACTGCTATGCCCTGAAGACCTGAGTGTTACTACCGAAAAGCCGACCACAACTTAAGCACCTTAATTTCCAGGCTCTGTGTGCCACCAGCTCTGCGCAGGGCGGCGGGTAGAGAAAGGACGTGGTGATCTCTCCTGTTTGATGCTCGGAGCCAGGACAGACTTATCTTGTTGCCTTTCCACTGGCGATAAATTAGACCACGAGCAATTGGTCCTTCGACTTTGCTCCTCTCTGCTCTGCCGTAAACCAGGGGAAAACCCTGCCTCAAAAAACATTTGCCGGCAACACCAGCTTTTCATCATCACTGTCCTCCAGCTCAGGATTAATTCCCAGTTGCAAGAAAACCCGAATTTGCCACCCAGGCCGTGCTGGGGGCAGTGGCGTGGGGCTGCTCGGTAGTGTTCCATCCGTGTTTGCTTTGCGGGCGTGGGTGCGGAGCGTGGCGGACTGGAAAGGTAAGTCGGGCAGCTTTTCCGCAGGAGGCAAAGCCCGACCTGCTGCTCCAGCTCCTGGGGTGCAGCCAGGCTGGCAGCGGGCGGGCAGGCTGCCCGGAGGAGGAGTCTCCCGTGGGTGCAGGTGGAGGAGGGCGCGGGGGATGCCGAGCAGCCAGACCCGCTCCCGGAGGAGCCCCGCAGGGTGAGTGGGGCCCTGGGGGTGTGTGCAGCGACTGGGGGCACCCATCCACGGAGCTGAGGTTGCCCCAGCCATTGGCCATAAGCACCCATGGGAGCTGCTGGGAGGGCAGATCCCGCTGCGGGAGCCCTGTGCGTGCATTGCCCACTCCTCAGACGGAGTTTAGGGAGGGCTTGGTGCTGCACTGCCTTAATTTATAGCCGCGTGCTATAGGTCCTTCCTCCTGGGTGCTGTGGGGGTGGCACAGAGAGGGTGATCAGGTGAATAACCCCCGTGTCCTGGCTTTATCCTACAGCAATCAGGAGGAAAGGCGACAGCTGGGCTGAGCTTGGATGCTCCCTCCCTGGGGTGGGGGCCGGGGATTCCTCCCCGTTTACCGCAGAGGTGGGGGGTTGCGCGGGCTCGCCTTCCCCTTCCCACCACTCCAGCCCTGCGGGGGCTCCTGCCAAGGTGGGGATTTATCCCGGGAACTTGGAGACACAGGGTGGGACATGAGCTGGGAGTCTGGGCTGTGGCAGCCCAGGAGGGGAATCTCTGGCGAGGTGAAAAGCCCCGTGCGCGGGTGGCCTGAACACAGGTGTCACCACTCAGTTTATTCTCTGCTCATTGCTCACTTACCACCTCTAATCTCCCCGGGAGTGAGTGTAACAGGCACACACCTGTGTGTGGCAGGTAGCTGCAAGGTGTCCGAAAACAGCCGGACTGGATGTGGCACCAGCGCAGTCCCATCCAGGAGCTCTTTTACAGCCGGTATTATTCTCTCTGTCTTCTCACTGCCTTTGTTTTGGAAGCAAATGGCTCTCTAGCTGCATTGAATTGCCCAGCTACCTTGCACAGCCGGGATCTAATTACCTCTGGAGCTGGGAGCCCTGTCTCCGAGCGGCACCGAGGCTTTTGTTTTTAATGACTTGCTCTGCCGCCTTCCGAGTGTGACAATGTAGGGGAGCCTGCCAGGACCGGCCGCTGGTGCCACCACACTGGTACTGCCATGGCTGCAGCCGGGCTGGGAAAGCTAACAGGAGTCGGGATGTCTTGGGCCAAGCATCCGTGGAACGGCGCCACGTCGAAAACTGAATAAATGGGTCTGATGATGAGCACAGCTCTCCACCGTGTCCTAGGAGGCGAGCTGGATCACCTACTTCCCCATCATGATGCTGTGGCAGAGGGAAAGCGTGGCCCAATCTGGCTGTACGACCCCAATCATTTGCCCCCAGAAAGAGCGAGGAGCTGCGGGGAGCGGGGCACAGCCGGGCTCTCGCCTCCCTCCCGGTGCCCTGGGCTATCTCTGGCCTCCTGTTAATGTTTACAAGGCAGGTCTGGCGTCCTCGCTGTCTGTCCAAAGACCAGATCCCTTCCCGGCTCTCCCCTGGATCCTGCTTCCTGCTGGCCAGGGCAGGGCGGCCAGAGGGTGGCAGGGAGGAAAAACCCGGCTCCCCGCTGCCTCCGTAACACTATCGGCCCCACCAGCCACCTCCGGCTCCGCTTCCCCGCGCCAGGCGCAGGTACGCCGGGGTGAGCTCCTGGGACCTCGCCAGCATCTCCGCTTACAGGCAGCTCCTGCCAGGCAGAGCAGGGGGGGAAAAAGGTATTTTTAGGGCTGTTGATCTGACACCAGCTGAGCTTCCTCTCCTGCGAGGTTGGGGTTCGGGGAGAGGGCAGGAGAGGAAGCTGCAGGGCGAGCTTCTGCTTTGTTTTCTGTGTTTAATTGGACCGAGGTCGCTCCCTACCACTCTTATCTATGGCAGATGTTTTCTTGCTTCTCACCAGTTCACGCTTACAGTTCTACCCCCAGGCGGTACTTACCCACCAGCTAAAACCTTTGTTTGTTTACAATGCGCAGAGAAGCATCTATATTGTTAGAGCTCTGCTCACAGGTGGTTGTTTGGGTTTGGTTTTTTTAAAGTGCTATTGTTATACTTGGGGGGAAAAGCAGCTTTCCACAGATTAGCAGAAAGAGAGGCCGAACATGGCAGTTTATGTGTCTGTTGGCCTTGAGATATGAAGCTGCTCTATAAATAAGAGCATATTATTAGGTTGGTCCTTGCTGTCTGGAGCCACAGGGTACACGATGCCCGTACTCCCCGGCCACCCACTGCGCTGGGAACGCTCGGTGCCTTGGGGCAACCAGCTTGGAGGGAGATGGACCTGTGGGGAGATGGCAGAGAGCTTCAGTGTCCCACAAAACACTCTGCCTGCGGCATGGCAGGATTGCTCCCTCGGGTTTAATTCGGGCAACCGCTGGTTACCCTTTGGGTCTCAGGGTTGGCGTCAGCACATGGAGACCCTCATGATCCTGAAATGGCTGAGGCTGGCCACACACTCTAGGTGATGCCAGACCTCCTTGGGGACCCCCGGGGTTTGCCCCCAGCAGGCCGTGCACAAGGAAAGGAGGCAAATTTGGGGTGGACTGCAAGGATCCCAGTGTCTTCTGGGCTCACAAGGAGGACATGGCTGTCCTGATGGCTGTTGGTAAGGGGGCTTGTTATTGTCATTGCTGAGAGATAAGTTTAACCCTAAAGTCTCTGGTTCCTGGTGGAAAAGGATCCTGAGCCACAAGGGTGAACTCACAGGGACACAAGCGCGGGCAGGTCTTTCCCTTCCAAGCGGGATAGTGACCCCTGAGAAAACAAGGAAGAGGAAGGCTGGGAAGAAGTGTGTATTTTGGGGGACACAAGGGCACATGCACTTCCTTGGAGGAAACAGGGTCTGCTCTTGAAGGACGTTTGCATTTTCCCACTGGGAGAAGCAGACCCGACCATGGTGAATGGTCTGGTTTGGGTGAGGGACACCCTGGAAAAACCCTGGGGAGGAGATAAACCTCACAGGTTTGTCCACACTGTGTGGGCTGGGAAATCTTCTGGGACCTTCCCCTTCACCAGCTCACCTCGGTCCTGCCTTCCTGCACCACTCCCCTCGCCTCTCCCTCCCTGCAGATGAGTAATGCCACACGTGCCTTGCCCTCTCCCATGGCGCCCGGCACCCCGGGGCCCAGCACAGTGGCCAGGTTGGCGTCGGCCCCACCATCCCCGGCCCTCATCCTGCTCACGGCTGCCCACAACGACTCTGAGGATGGCCAGCAGCTTTTCCTGACCACGACAGCCGCGCAGGTCATCTCCGGCATCTTCGTATGGTCGGCACTCATCGTCACCTTCCACCAGGTACAGGATGTAGCAGAGACGGGGCTCGGTGCTGGGACTGATGCAAGGGCAAACCTATTGATTGCCCCCAAGTTCATTGCAAATCACTCATCTCCGGATAAATATTTCCTCCTGTTGCTGCCTGGAGGGGATATCTCCACCGTCGGGAGCCTGGTGCTGGCAGCTGGGGAGGGTGGACTTTGCCCACGCGATCCCTGGGTGGCTGCCGGAGTCAGGAGAGGCTGCAGGGCATCGGCACTGCCTGGAGGCAAAACCCTCGGGGTTTCTCATTTGGGTCTGTGCCTTGGGGGGGCTGCGCTGACGGCTGCCTCGAAATGTACTGCCAGTGGGCACGGGTTTGGGTGCTGCGTGGATCCGTGCTGCTGAAGGCAGCCCCGGGGCAAGCTGGTGCCTCTGAGTGCTGGGACGGGGCTGGCATGGAGGAGGGCATGCTGCTCGCACAGTGCCAGGGAAGGACCCGATTTCCATGGGTTTTTGTGGAAGGGATTGCCGCGGGGAATGGGATGAGCCTGTCTCACATGTCTGTGCACCGCGATGGGTCTGTGGTGGAAAGCTGGGAAAGCTGGTGGTGCTCTCGCCCTGGGGAAGAAGGTCAACATGGGATGAGGCTCCTGCAGCCCCCCAGGCTGGGGGGGGCACCTCTGGTTGCCCTCCTGACCGGTGGTAGCCACAGCTCTGCACACTGGGCACTTTGCAGATCTACACACACCTGAGGAATTACACCATCCCCAAGGAGCAGCGCTACATCATCCGCATCCTCTTCATCGTGCCAGTCTATGCCTTCGACTCCTGGCTCAGCCTCCTCCTCCTCGGCAGCCACCAGTACTACGTCTACTTCGACTCGGTGCGTGACTGCTATGAAGGTGAGCACGGCCTCTCCTTGGCAGGGAGGCTAATGGCAAAGCAGGGCTCTCGTCTCGCTGACCTGTGTCTCTGGAGTGTCCTGGATTGCACAAAGTGGCAAATCTCCATCTCTTTCACTTCCCACTCCCCCTTCCTCCATGCAGAGGTTTTCCCCTTCCTTCTCCATCGGCAGCAGGGAGGGGATGCCCCATGGGCAGACACAAGCTGGTGCCTTTCCACCACTTGGCCTGTAGAGTGGTGGAAACTGGGACCCCAGAGGGACCCCAGCCTCATGCTCCTGGGGAAAGAGGTTTTCTGGCTGCCTTTGGGGTAGAAATGCAGCTTCTCCAAAGCGGAAGGTAGATGTACCTAAAAAATTGAGGAGCTGGGATGTTTTGAGGTGCAGGGGAAGCTCGACAGAGTTGAGGTTGCTCTTCCACCTTGTTGCTCTCCCCCTGGGGAACAGAGGGGTGCAGGCACGTGTATTACTTTGGGTTTGGACTATATGGAAAATAAGTGATGGGGATGTCCAAGAAAACTGTTCAGAACCTGCTCCTTGCTGGCCACCTGCCACTTCTGCTGCCCCTTAGCAATTTTGAGGTCCTTCCATGCAGAAGGTCCCTGGCCACTGCACTCCTGTCTGGGTGTGCGTGGACGCTGGCTCCACGGGCATTGCTGGGACGGGCACGCAGGGGCTGTGTGTGCCCAGAGGAGCTGCGGCATCTGCAACGAGCCCTGTGCACGTGGCGTGGTGCATCTGACTCCGCCTGGAAGTCAGATGGATTTGACCTGCTGCTCCTCTCGCTGGGCTCCCACCCACCTGTGTCCCAAATCCCGATGGGGTGCCGGGGTGGATAAGACATCTGAGCAGGAAGGAATGTGAAATGTAACAACCCTCCCCGGATCTCCATCAGCCCTGCTGATTGTGTCTGCCCTTGCCTTGCCAGCTTTCGTGATTTACAGCTTCCTGAGCCTGTGCTTCGAGTACCTGGGAGGGGAGAGCACCATCATGGCAGAGATCCGAGGGAAGCCCATCGCGTAAGTCCCAGCATGCCATGAGTTCCTCGACCCTCCACCCGCTCTCCCCATCCGGCAGCCCCAGTGGCATCTCCTCGGCTTCTGCTTCCAGGTCCAGCTGCTTTTACGGCACCTGCTGCCTTCAGGGCATGTCCTACTCCATCGGGTTCCTGCGCTTCTGCAAGCAGGTGGGTACCCAACAGGGAGCATCGGCTCCGCTCCCCTCCGACAAGGGATCTCAGGGCAGCAGGTCCCTTCCCTGCTGCACTGCCGAGAGGCCTCTGCTTCCCCGCTCTCCCAAGATGCTCTTTTTGGCTTATTTTCGCTCCGAGGGAGGCAGCCCCCCCAGCTCGCCGGCACCTGGCCAGCAGCAGGGCGCCGAGCTCGCTGTCCTTGCCTCTGACTCACTGCTGAGTCAGGGTCTCCTCCCACTGCAGAGCTGAGATTGCCATCTCCGACCAGTCCCAGGTTGGCCTGGACGGCTCTCTGACTCTCCAGGGCTGCGCTGCGGGCTGAATCCTGGCACCGGTCTGTCCCCAAGCCACCGGATCTCCCCCCTTGGAGTGGCTACGCTGCCTTTCAGGAGCTGGCTTTTAGGAGCCCTGCTCCCTCCTGTCTGCAGACCTTGAGCTGGTTCATGTTTCACCCCACAGCACTGGTCCCTCTTGTGATGGAGAACTGCTCTTTCTGTGTCTCTGGCCCCGGAGCAGGGGGGTTGGCTCGCGTGGAGGGGCCGGGGGGTGGCAGGAGGTGCAGGGAGAGCGGTGGGACGTCCCTGCTGCCCGGGGTGCACCATGTCTCTCCCCTGTGCAGGCCACGCTGCAGTTCTGCATCGTGAAACCCCTCATGGCGATCGTCACCATCATCCTGCAGGCATTCGGGAAGTACCACGACGGGGACTTCAAGTGAGGATGCTGGGTCGGGCTGGGGAGGGTGAAGGGGACAGGATGGGTCCCTGCTCCATCACAAGGGACGGGGAGTCCTGCCACCCACCCCGGGGAGCTGCTCTACGGGCAGTGAGAGCACAGGGAGCCCAAAGCACCCGGGAACAGAAACTCACTGCTCACAAATAAAAAAGGGATGAAAGTCCTGTGAGCTGTAATAAAAGACATCCCACCAACAGAGGAAAAGCTGAGTGTGCCCCCTCCTCCCCCCTTTCTCCCTGCCTCTCCTTCCCCTCCTGCGCTGTGCTCTCCCCCACATCAAAGCCACACACTTTTCCCCCCCAATTTTTTCCTCCCTTGCCTGCGGTTGCCCTCGCTTTGCTTCCCGCAGCCCAGGGCAGCAGTTCTCTCTCTCTCTCCCCGCAGCGTCCACAGCGGGTACCTCTACATCACCATCATCTACAACTTCTCCGTCAGCCTGGCACTTTACGCCCTCTTCCTATTCTACTTCGCCACCATGGACCTGCTGCGCCCGTTTGAGCCGGTCCTCAAGTTCATCACCATCAAGGCAGTCATCTTCCTCTCCTTCTGGCAAGGTGGGTCCCACCACGGGCGCTCAGCGCTTCTCCTTCCATAGCCCCGGGGACGCAGGACCAGAGCTGATCCCTCTCCCTTCCCCTGCACAGGGACGCTGCTTGCCATCCTGGAGAAATGTGGGGTGATCCCTGAAGTTCAGATCATCGATGGGAAGGAGGTGGGAGCTGGGACGGTGGCTGCTGGCTATCAGAACTTCATCATCTGCATTGAGATGTTCTTTGCTTCCATTGCCCTGCGCTATGCGTTCACCTGCCAGGTGTACAGGGAAAAGAAAGAAAACTCAACAGGTAACTCTTTCTCTCTTCTTCCTTCATCAGTGAATAAGGAAAGAGGAGACATCCCCCTTAGAGCATTATCAATGGGATGCCAAAAGCCACCAGAGGAGTTTCCTTCTCCTGTGCTCCATGAGCTCCTTCTCCCTCTTCCCTCATGTTGCCCACGAGCCACAGGGAGTGGATAGGAAGAGACCTTGGTGTGGATGGGCAGAATTAGGGGATTATGGTATTATGGCACATGCTGCTGGAGAGGTTCTATCCTCTTTGAAACATGGAGCTGGGGTTGCCTTTCTTCTCCTTGACGCTCGCCACCGCGAGCTGACGGGGCCCACGATGAGGCCCTGATCTTGAATTTCTATGGAAAAGTGTCACTCCACTCTTGGAGCACTTGGGCTCATCGACTGTCTGATGTCCCATCACCCTCCCTGTTTTTCAGCAAACCTTGCCCCGATGCAGAGCATCTCCAGCGGGCTGAAGGAGACCATAAGCCCCCAGGACATCGTGCAGGATGCGATCCACAACTTCTCGCCCGCGTACCAGCAGTACACCCAGCAGTCGATGCAGGAGGCAGAGTGCAAAGCGCCAGGGGAGAACGGGCACGTGGCCTCCAAGGTGGAGGGACCGAGCGGCAGAAAGAGCAAAAACATTGAGAAGAGAGTGCTGATCCTGTCGGACGAGGAGCTGTAGGAGACATCGGAGGGGACGGTGACACTGGAGAGGTTTAAACCCATGCAAATGGGAGCTGTCTCAAGGCTGAGGCAACCTGGTCTCATCGGAGTACCGAGAAGCCAGGAACTCTACCCAAAAAGCCAGTCTCTCGAAGTGAAGATGCAAGAACCCAGGGAAAGGTTAAATCAAATAGTGCCAGCTTCTGCTGTCCCATCTCTACTGCTGTTAGGGACTGGGCTGACTTTGGTCCTGCGTTGCTGTCTGGGCTTTGTTGCCCCACTGACGGGGTCTCCACGCCAGCCCGGGGCCCGTCCCCATTCTGGGGGTGCCAGGCAGGGAGGGGAGCTGGGCTGCAGGACGGACCAGCCGCCCTCGCCCTCCTCTTTCCTCCAAGCAGCGCTGAGGCCTGAGAGAAATGCTTTTCTCAGCACCGTTCTGCTCTAGTTTCTCCCAATTTGAGTAAAAAATGATCTCGAAGGGCCCCGTGGAGAAAACCAGCCCAGGAAGGTGACTTCACTTCACCTCAAAACCCGGTAACGGTTGAAAGACGTCATTCCTTATTTTTACATCTTCTCCCCTCTCCTTCTCCCAGAGAAGCCTACGGAGTTGTGCAGAAGACCTTTGCTAGGGAGGAAGAGTAAGTCATCCTCTCCTCCCTCCAGATGGGGATGCAGCTGCCTGAGGAACTCCCCTGGGAGCAGCAGTGAGGTCCCACTCGGGGCCAACGCGGGGGCTCGCAGCTGCATCTCGGAGAGCTGCTGGTGACAGAAGCGCTTGTTTATGTCTAAAACGACTTATCTCCGAACCGATCAGAAGTTAAAAGGGATTCCAGCTTCCTTATCGGGGTCCTCATTAGGGAACCAGACCGTGACTGGTGGTGGTAGGAATGCGCTTATTGGGAACTGTCTGTTCCTCCTAACCCCTCGCTCTTTACCGGTCCTGGGCTTTGCCCAACCTGTGGGAAGGCGGGTGGGACTGAGCCCCCCCGGGTGACGGTGGCGGGGATGGAGCGGCACTGGGGGCTCAGGGCAGGACCGCTGCGGGGGAAGATACCGCACGGAGGGATTTTCCCCATATCAGTGATGGAAAGCACGCATCCTTCCGTTAAACTTCCCCTATTTTTCTTTTTTTTTTCCCAATTTTTAGTCCAATTTCTATTCCCATTAATGAGATGATCCTTGGGAACTAATTTAGGCGCCGGCCGGGCTGTTGTCTGGGGGAGGGAGCTGGGTAGTGAAAGGACGAGGGAAAGTCTACAGCCTCAGATTCGCAGTCGTGTGGCAAACAAACCGACGGGAAAGGCTTAGAGCCATTTCACACACAACTCCTAGCGGGTTGGGGTTCCCCCCCCCCCCGCTCTTAAGCTGCAAAATGTAAATCACAACATGAAATTATTTTATTTATGAATTTTTTTTCTAATAAACAGCAATTTCTACCAGGGAGTGAGCAAGTGTTTTCACTTAGCTCAGCAAGCAGAACCCCCGATCCGCCTGTTCCTGCTCTAATGCTGATGCTCTTCAGCTCAGCGTCCTCCCTGCCCCTCCATGCTGGCCCAGCAGAAATACCTGCACACGCAGCATCCTGCACATTTTGGCATTCCCACAGGATTTGTGCTCATCTTTTTCACTCCACAAAGAATGCGTGTGTGTGTCCCTTTCACTCTCCTTGCACTGCACCTCTTCCAACCCTCGCCTAGGCTGTGGATGCAGCAGTTCAGAGCTGCTGGATCCCCGTTAGCCAAGCTAAGCTGTGCTGGTTTTGACTGGGATGGAGACTCCAGCAGCAACAAGACAACCTCTATTTATTATTATTGGAGAAATCTTACTGTGCTGGAAGCCCGGACTCCACACAAGCTGCCTATAGCTAAGCCAGTCTTGCAAGCCATAGAATGGTTAGAGGTGGAAAGGACCTTAAAGATCATCTAGATCCAACCCCCCTGCCCTGGGCAGGGACAAGTCCCTCTGCTCCGAAGCACCGCTGCTCACACCTGCATAGTTGCAGCTTTTCCTGCAATAAGGTCCACAAAGAAGAGCCACACGTTCTGCACATCCAGGCATCCATCCAGGCTCCGGCACATCCTGCCATCAGGACCCTCCTGCCCGCAAAGTGCAGCCTTGGGGCTCAGGGAGGAGGACGGTTGGCTTCGTAACGCGGCCAGCACCGAAGCAGGCATGGCTCTCAGCTGAACATCTTGGTCTTCTCCATCCCTCTGGGAGAGAGCTGGCCACCGCTGTGGGAACAGAGGCTGCCTGGGCTCCCGGGGCGAGGACAGACCGCAAAGGTGACGGTGGCACATCTGTCGAGGCCGCTGAGCTAAAGACTTGCACAAGAACACAGCAAGAAACGTAGTTGTACTTCATTGCACAAACGATCGACTCCGCTGCATAACGGGCTGCATTCGTTGCTCTCGCCAGCAGGTGCAATTCCCGCTTCAGACAATCACATTTGCCTATTTATGTCAAGCCCTGATTACTGTATTATATGTAAAACAGGTCTTTCTTGCAAGCAAAACAAGGCGGGGGGGGGGAGAAAAAAAAATTAATAAATCAGCTGTGACTCATCCAAGTCAGCAGCACGATGCCGGCCCAAAGGAGCCGCTGGGTGGCCACCAGCTGGCTGCTGCTCCCGTCCCGGCCGGCACGGGCTCCCGGTCCTCCTTTTTCTTGGAGAGGGGGAAAAGAGGCAGGAGCTGAGCTCGCAGCTCAGGCTGGGTGCTGTCACGGCCCTCAAACCCTTGGGCTGTCAAAATGCGTCCAGGGAGAAGAGAAATACCAGCAGTGTCGGAGGCTGGACGCGCTTCCCCCGGCAGACACGGTGCCGTGCTCCTCGGCTAACGCATCTCCTCCACGTCTTCCACAAGGACGCCGGGAGAGCTGGCGGCGAGCACAGGGGTGACCTCCGCGGGAGCCCGGCTGTGCCTGGAGCCACGCCAGAGGGAGAGGAACAGGCTTTTCTCCCCGCCAGCAGCGGGCTCCGGTGGTCGGCAGATTTGTTTTCCAGTTGTCGCTCGTCCTCGGGCTTTCCCCAAGGACAAGGCTGGGCTGTCGAGTCACCCGCTGCTTTTTGGACTTGGATGGGGCAGTTTTCCCACCCTCTGGTGCCGGGGATGCATCCTCGCGGGGCACATCATGCCCACGAGAGCCAGGGACGACCGCGGTCCCTGTGAGCAGAGGGGAAGGAAGGTGGCCACGAGCACCATGGCAGAACCAGTGCTACCACGCACGGCTGCTCCCTCGCAGCACCCGGTCAGAGGCAGAGACACCTCTTTTTCAGGGAGTCAGCACCCACCAGCGAGTCCCTGGGCCCAGCTGCTGCCAGGCAGCAGATTGCCAGAGCGGAGAGCAGCACCCATCTTTCTGCTGCCTCTTCGCAGGGACCCTTCTGCCCCCAGCTCCAGGACTTTCTCCTCCCCTAAGCACAGCGACGGTTGAGTTTCCTTTCACCGCTGGACCATTCCTGATGCTCTTTTCCTCCTGAACTAACGCTCCACCATCCCTCCGACAGACACAACTGTCCCACCTCCCTCTCCGTCGTCACCGACTCCTCGCTGCCATCTCTCCAGGCAGGAGCTGAAGCAGATGACGGTGATTTTCTTGCTCAGCACGGCAACTGCAATCGCCCCCCCGGGCTTCACCCACGTCCCTGCTCAGCCAAGCCTGCCCAGCCCCACCTCTGGCTCCTAATGACCTGATGACACACAAAGCCTTTTCAGCCCTGCTGCTCTCCACTTGGACCATATATAATCCTACCTCTAATTCCAACGTGGGCCAACGCACCCATCTGCCTCCACCCTATTGCCTCAGCCCGGCACAGGCCAAGCGCTTTCCTCCTTCCCCTAAAGAAAACGGAGCACCTGGAACAGGGGATTAAAGCCAAGGTGGCCCCTAGGAGCTCAGGGGCACAAGGTCCCACCTCTTCAAAGCCCAAATAGGGGAAAACCAGAAAGATGAAATATTGAGGCAATATTAAAGCGGTTTATTCACAAGCAGTCGCATAGGGAAAGCGGAGAAGGAGTATTTCCCCAACCCAAAGGAGAGGGGAGGGGGTCTCTCCATCACCGTGACCTGTCCCACAGCACAGGGGCTCCAAGGCCAGGGCGGCACTAGGACTGCGGGGAGACACTGCAGCTATCGCTCCCCCCAGCGCTACCAAAACACGCCCCGATGACACACAAAGGCGCATCCTGGGTTGGGAGAAGAGACAGACGTGGTCCGAGCATGGGATGTACCCAACAAGCAGCTTGGACCAGAGCTATCTATCCCTCGAGCGTGTTCCAAAGACAGCGAGGAAGCAGCGCAGCAAAGCTGGGAGAAGGGCAAGCTGGCTGGCTCAGACACTTGCCAAAGCCCTCGCAGGCGCCACACTCGCCCTCGCCCAGCCTTGACTCCCCAAAACCCATCGCTCACTGGCAGCACCGCAGCTGGCAGGGCCCCGACGGGCACCAAAACCCAGGAAAAAACCCTCCGCTGAAGATCAATTCAAGCTCCAAAACGCTGACCATAGACCAGGGCAAGTCTGAAACCAGAAAATGCTTTATTGGAAAGGTACAAAAAAACCAGTCACTGCAGCTAAATTTACAGCAATAAATTACGTTGTGGCTGTCAAGAGAAAGTAATGGACACATACACAGGGCTATTCGCCTTACAAACAGGAATCCACATCGCTTGGTATATCAATAATTTATTTTATAATAAAAAAGCAGCACAAAAATAAATATTGAAATGAAATTACTGAGTAACCACAGAGGATAGAATGAGCTGGTGATAAAAAACAACTTAAAACAGAAGACTTCTATCATTAAAAAAATGAAAGCAAGTATCCACCATCTACGGAAACACCCCAGCAGACTGAAATACAGACGAAGGAAAACAAATCCACATTACAAAAGTTTTTCAGTTTTGTTTTGTTTCTTTTTTCTTTTTTTTTTTTTTTTAAATGAAAACAATCATGACAATGAAGTTTAAATGATTCGAGAGAGAGAGAAAAAAAAAAAAAAAAAAAGAATAAAAAATGCCACCTTCTCCTCCTCCCCGGGTCTGAGCCGTCCGGTGGCCTGACTGCTCCGCAACTCCCGTGGCATCGCGCCCGGCCCTGCCACAGCTTGTCCCCTCCCCGCAGCCGCGGTGTCACCCAGGTCTCTCTCTAAGCTCGCGCTTTTGCGGGTCTCCTCCGGCAGCCGTGGAGATGGGCAAGAGCAGAGACGCCGGCTTGCTTCAAAGGGGTCTGGAGCTGCCCTGGAGGGAAAGGTTCCCCACTCCCACTAGAGAGAGCACAGCAAACGGGGTCTACAAGAAGAGAGATGGCCCTCCCCGGTCCCTGCCCGACGCTTCTCCTCTTCTCCTGCCTCCCGCCCAGCGCACGGGTCCCCACCTCACGCTGCGGATGGGGAGCGACCAAAAGAAAGGCCAGACCCCGGGGAGAGGATCCCAGCGCTCAAATCCAGCGGGGCTGGGGTGGGGGGGGGACAACACACACACACACACACACACACACACACAAATTAAAAGGGGCAAAGAAGGGAGCCCCGGCACCCAAACTACTGCAGCAGCGACAAGCAAGAGGTCCGGCAGCGGGGATGCTGCGGGCACAGCCAGCTCCCCACGCGGCGCTCGCCCCGGGGCAGGGTTGCAAGCGCAGGACGGAGAGGAAAAAAAAAAAAAAAAAAGAGAAAAAAAAAAAAAAAACAAAAAAAAAAAAAAAAACAACA
>VYZM01001947.1:193270-223430 GCA_013398915.1 Dromas ardeola | reverse complement strand
GAAATGCCCTTAAGAATTTAAACCAAATTGCATCAGAAAAGCTCGATATCCTTATATATTGACTTGTAGCTTTTTTAAGTGTTGCTGCTTTTTAAGTGTTGCTGCTTTTTTGTTCTTGTAATATCATGAGAACAAACCCACAATAACATAGTTGCTTGAAGTAAAATTTTTGTTATGCTGTGTTGCTTTTCTTGAAGGACTGTCGTCCAGGTAGACAGGTCAATAACTTGCTTAGCCTTTTCTTCTTCTCCTCCTCCAGATGTTGAGGTCCTGAGGGTAGAAAGAATCCAGCTGATCGATGCGGTCTTAAATCTGTGCACTTATCACCATCCAGAGAATATCCAGCTACCCCCAGGGTAAGGCTTATCACATAGGCAATCTTGTTGTGATCTAGCTCATTTTCTCCTTGTGATGAACAATGCTAGCTCACAGTTTTTAAGATGATTTTCCTTATTACAATTTGTAATATCAAAATCACGAGGAAACCTTTTCAATGTCATGTTCGGGTGGGAATTTATCTAGGGCAGTTACGGCTCGGGTCATGGAATGGACTTTGCTCTGGAAGCACTCTGATCTTTCTGCTCTAGAAATTTTCAGCTGAACCCTGCTGAACCGGTGTGGCTGAATCTAAACTGTGCGTGATTAAGGAGAAAAGCAGCCTGGAGATGGCCTTAAGTAAACAAAACAAACCACATATATCCGTTGATGGCTTTTGCAGGTACCAGCCTCCAAATCTAGCTATTTCTACCCTCTACTGGAAAGCCTGGCCTCTCCTACTTGTGGTTGCTGCATTCAATCCTGAAAACATTGGTGAGTGTGGACATTTCTCAGGATATTAATTCTGCTGTGAAAATTGTTCAGGGTGCTGTCTGCTGAAGCCTGGTTGTGCTTAAGGCATGTGCTGGGTTGGTGAGATAACCGCAGTTATTAACTGTGTATTCCTTGTTTATGCAAAAATACACCGTGGGGGTGTTTGGACCAGTATGTGGCTGGAATCACGTTGTCTGTGTTCTAAGTGTGGTGAGCTGTTCCAAAGTGAGTTTGTTGTGTGGCTCCCCAACCTAGAGTGTGTTAGAACATATGTAAAGACCCTCACTTTTTATCCTGTATCCCTGATTGCCCTTCTCTGCTGCAGGTCTGGCTGCATGGGAGGAGTACCCTTCTCTAAAGATGCTCATGGAAATGGTCATGACCAAGTTAGTATGCTTAAATCCCTACATAAATCAAATACGCCACCGAAAACGCACATTTCTGAATGATGTGTGTGCCAAATGGCTCCTTGCTTTCCAGTGGGACTGGTGTAAAATAAGCTGGCTGGCAGCAGCACTGCAGTTTGAGTGGGAAAGGTGCCTTCCCCCAACAGAAGTATTATAAGCAAGGGAATAAAGCTGAGGAAAAGGGAGGGATGACACTGACATGCCTTGCTGAAAAGGTCTCGAGTCTCCTTGGCTCTGATGGAAAGCTGCTTTGGTTTTTTTATGTTGCCTAATGGAGCTGAGGTCCTGGGGACTTTCTGTCTGTAGTTCATGAGTTTTGAATAGGCCGAGATAACTGTCTTCTTTTTTAACTTATTTTAACAGTAATTATTCCTATCCTCAATGTACCTTGACGGATGAGGAGACACGCACAGAGATGATTAATCGTGAACTTCAAATCTCCCAGAGAGAAAAACAGGAGATTCTTGCATTTGAGGGTCATCTGGCTGCTGCATCCACAAAACAAACCATTACAGAGAGCAGCAGCCTCTTGCTGTCCCAGCTGACAAGTCTGGACCCTCAGTAAGTAGCCTTCTGCAGTCAGGTGCTGTAGTGAAATCACAGTTAATGCTAGTCAGGAAACCCTACTGCTCATAGGGTGGTTGATGTGGGCAAGAAGAGCCCTAAGATTGGGTAGCCCATGGGATATGTGTCACATCTGGTCTTTGTCATTCTGTTGCCACCTCCACGTGACCCTCATGCACTATTGAACTGACGGATCCTCATCAACACCAGAGCAAAAGTGTGTCTGCCTGGGGATAACTTCTTGTTTCTTTGGCAGGGGCCCCCCACGCAGACCTCCACCACATGTCCTGGAGCAGGTGAAAAGCCTGAATCAGTCGCTTCGCTTGGGCCACCTCCTGTGTCGCAGTCGCCATCCTGACTTTCTTCTCAACATCATTCAAAGACAGGTGGGCTCCCTCGATGGCTTGGCTATATCAGGATCTGATCCCTCGTCTCTGAAACTTGAGCAGAGTGCGGGGCAAAAGGAAGCTAAGCGAGATGCAGGGGAAGGGGGTTTACTGCTCAGGAATTAAATGATCGGTGTGCTGCATCTATGTTCTGCTCATCTTGCATTGTCATTCTCCTGCTTCCTAGGCCTCATCGCAGTCAATGCCATGGCTGGCAGATCTGGTTCAGTCCAGTGAGGGCTCCTTGGATGTCCTGCCTGTGCAGTGCCTGTGTGAGTTCCTGCTTCATGATGCTGCTGATGAGTCGACCTCAGGTGAAGAGGAGGAGGAGGGTGAGAGTAAGGAGCAGCGTGCCAAGAAACGCCAGGTGAGTAGTGTCCTGGGGATCAGTTCTGTTACCTACTTTCTGTACCTCCCAGATTTGATTTCATTGAAAAGGCCGATTTCTTGCTCCACAGAGACAACAGAAACAAAGGCAGTTGCTTGGACGGTTGCAAGACTTGTTGTTGGGTCCCAAAGCAGATGAACAGACAACCTGTGAGGTGCTTGATTATTTCCTACGACGCCTGAGTTCCTCCCAGGTGGCCTCACGGGTCTTGGCAATGAAGGTGAGCAAAATGAAAATCTTCTTGACTAGGGTTTGCGAGAACCTGGGGGCAGAGTTCTGGATTCTCCTGAGTCCAGAGCCAGCGCAGTGAAATTGTTTCATGTCATCGTTCTTCAGTAACTTGTCTCAATCTCCAAACCCCATCAAATGAACTTCTACTCCCTGCTGCTCAGAAGCCTTCTTTGTTCAGTAGTCAAGTAGTACTTTTCTTAAGATAGAGCTGGATTTTGCTGTTTCCTGTGAAGTTCAGGTGTAGACTCAGCAGATCATGTGCTACATGGAGTAATTGGCAGCAGCTGTTGTCTGTGGGGAATGTAAATGAGTGAGTGCCTGGTGCTCTAGAGCACAGTCAAGGCAAGCGGAATTGCAGAGACCTCAAAAAGATTATGCTTACAGAAGACTGAAACTTCACGCAGGGTAGCTGTCAAGCAAACACATTCTATGAGATATGAAACCTGTTGTGTGCTGCATTTGGATCGTTCCATGATGTTTGAAGCTTGTTTCTATGATATTCACTACTATGAAACTAGTGGTCCAGCTGTGGCTTCAAATGCGACAGCTGTGTCCGTGTGACTTCTGCAGGGCCTGTCCTTGGTGCTGTCAGAAGGGGGACTGCGTGATGGAGAGGAGAAAGATCACCCCATGGAAGAGGATTCTGGCGATTCTGAACTGCTGCAGGGATATCAGTGGCTGCTGAGAGACCTCCCGAGGCTGCCGCTCTTTGACAGCGTTAGAGCAACGACAGCTCTTGCCTTGCAACAGGTGGGTGTTAGTAGCTGGAAGAAGGAATACGTGACCCACTCAAGTCTGAGCAAACTGCATGTGGGTGCAATTATCAACACGTCTATATGCTTGCAGAAGAATTTGTCTTATGCTGGTGCTTGTTTTCATTAAATCCTGATTTCTAATGAGAGGAATTCTCATTCTAGGCCATCCACATGGAGACAGATCCCCAGACCATCAGTGCTTACCTGGTGTACCTCTCCCAGCATGCCCCAGTGGAGGAGCAGGGACAGCACAATGACCTTGCTCTGGTGAGAGGCCAGGTTGCTGGGGCAGAGGGATTGCGCGGGGGAGACCTGGCATGTCTCAGGACAGTGGTAGGCATGTGATTTCCGGCACCAGTATGATGAGGTTCTTGTGAGCACATGAATCTGGTAACTGCCCGTTTGTGTTTGTGCGGATGTGTTGCATGGCATCCCGTGTCTTTAGTTTCGTATCATGAAATGATACCAGAGCAATAACCTCCAGTCCAGCAGCCCATCTCAGATGGTGTGAGCAATGCAAGAGTGGACAGCGATTTGAAGGGAAATCCTACCACCTGGTAGTGTTTCACCTAAATGTGTGGTCACATGTATCTGGGAAGAGAATGGGAAGTCAGGAACCTTGGTGGTCGGATATGCACTCTCCTATAATCAAAATTGGTTTTCTCCTTTTTTTTTTTTTTTAAAGGTCTTGGTGATTTTTTTTTTATGTTTGGCTTTTATACAATGTTGTTTTTTTCATTGTTCTATCTCTGGGTGCATTTTTTTCTTATTGCTTTTAAGTCCATTGAACTACATCCTTCGTAACAGTCTTTTAGAGATTGATCCAGGGATCTAGAGGCTCACGTGTTTTTTCTGCCTGAGTAGATCTGCTTAGATACATGGAGAATGTTTAAATGGTAAGAGTCAGTAGATCTGTTTACTCAAAGAAATGCAGATTTTTACTAGGTCAGTGCTCACTCTGTAATGGGATGCATCAGAATGCAACTGTACTACAAGTATACTGTAAGGTATCACACGATGCATGCAAAGCACTGGCGTTTTCCCTGTTATGATGGTTTTACTCTTGACCCTACATGTTCATCTCCAGAGTGGTCTTAACTGGGCTGATGATGGAAACTGGAGAATGTGATGCAATGAAGCAGGAGGACCTGGCTATGTTGTTCAGTAAAGACCTCGTGGATCTTTTCCCCTTGCAGGACGTAGCCCGACTCATCGTGGAACGCTCTACCATCATGTCTCACCTCTTCTCTAAGCTCTCGTACTGTGCTGAGTCGGATGCAGTGCTTGTTGCTCTTCTCTCCATCTTTTCTCGCTACATCAAACGCATGCGCCAGAGTAAGGAGGGCGAGGAGGTGTACAGCTGGGTGAGTGCCTGCCTGCCTTTCTTAAGCAAGTAGAAGAAACAGGACAAGTTAACAAAAGAGAAGCCCATTGTGGGTTACTGAGTATGTAGAAACCATGTCTGGTTCAAGAACTTCCTGATCGGAAAACAATTGGAGGTTGACATAGTATCAGAGCCAATTTTAAACTTTTCCCTGAGTATCTTTTGTGGCCACTGTTGGAGATACTGGGCTAGGCTGAACTTTGGTCTGACCAAATTTGGCCATTCTCATGTTCTCCTTTCATCTGCATCTCACAGATCTCATTCTCCTTTCTCTTCCCAACATTGTTCATCTTTGTTTTTTTCTGCCTTTTTCCAGTCAGAGTCCCAGGATCAGGTGTTCCTTCGTTGGACTAGTGGGGAAACAGCCACTATGCACATCCTTGTGGTTCATGCCATGGTTATTCTCCTGACACTGGGGCCACCTCAAGGTTAGTGAAGTGTACTCGGATTTATTCGAGGGGTCATGGGCAATAGAGAGCCTTTCCTCTATATGCCATCTCCTAACAGGTCAGGCTGGTGTTAATCCTTCTACTTACAGGCTTGTCCCTTGCAATATTTGTTTGTAGCTGTAAGATCTGTCAGAATATTGCTGCACAGAGTGAAGGATTTGCAGGCTTATTTTTTTCCTTCTGCAGACAGCAGGAAATGTTAGAATGATGGTGTGTCCCTCCCTGCTAAACAAGAAGGATTCAGAGACTTTGTAGTGTGAGAACTGGGCACTCAGATATGTAGTTCACACTTCCACTGGATAGTGTTTATTCCCAAGTTGTCTCTAACCTTTAAACAAGAAAGTGTTTTGGTGTATTGGTTTGTATAGAGCAGGGTGGGGTGTTCCAGGCTGTTATGAACATAGGAGATAATTTTGTATTCACTCTTAAGCAGGGGATGGTGATTTTTACACCTTACTGGATATATGGTTCCCGGAGAAAAAGCCCCTTCCTACTGCTTTTCTGGTTGACACCTCAGAGGAGGCTCTGCTGCTGCCCGACTGGCTAAAGCTGCGTATGATCCGCTCTGAGGTCCCACGTCTTGTGGATGCAGGTGAGCCTATGGGATGTTTGTTGGTGTTTCAGAGCCTCCTGAAAGGAAAGGGAGAGGCTTCCCTGGTCAAATCCTCTGTGTGCCCAGCCATCCTGCTTGTCTGCCTTTGGGTAGGGCTATCGGTCACTGCAGACCCCGCAGCTGAGCAGGGAGCTTGGATTTTGAAAGTATTGTGTCTCTGGATTTTGTGACAGTCACAATCTAAACATACAATAGATTAGGCCTGTCAAACAGATGTACAGAATATGAGCTGGTTCCGGGCAGGGAATGTTATGGGATGTCCCAGTGTGATTCCCTGCTCAGCCATGATGTGTAGTTGATGTAACAAGGGTTTGAGAATGGATACAGCCTCTCTAAACATCTGACCCCCCAGGTTAATCCCCACAGCTTTAAGAGCAGAACTCAGTGAAAGCTGAGACTGAAGAGGTGGTCAGTGGCTTTGGTAGAACATTTGGAAGACATTTCCTCCCACTCTGATCCAAGTGCCAAATCTTGCTGGCTTTTATATGCAGTCACTATTACTTTTGAAGTAGGGGAACAAGTCTGTATGGATATTGTGCTTTCAGTGGATTTTAAAAGAAATGGGGAACTCTGAATTGGAGTCTCGTCTTTGTTACAATTCAGATTGAACTAAGCTGTGCGGTCACCAGACAACAGGCACAGCACTGGATCCATGGGGCATGTTGGGCTTGCAGTGTGGAGAGCCGTGTCTGAAGGATGTAAGCTATACCTATAGTTATTCTTGTCCTTGCACGGCTCGTCAGTGCTCTCTTTCTTCTTGGTATTCAGAGCTTTCGTCCCTTTCTTACTAATTAAATGACAGCTCTCTATAGCCAGTGATTGAATTATTCAATAATTCCTGCCTGCAGCCATCAACAGATAGGGTGGAAGTTATTTTTTAATACGAATGATTGGGTTCCTGAGGTTTTGATCAAATTAAACAGAAGATCAAATTAGCCAGTGAGTGAATTAACTGGAAGATGCAATAAGAAGGCAATGATTTGCAGAGTGAAGAAAACATAGTAGGCAGCTGTCAGACTGCTGGCTTTAGGCTCTCTGCAGCCCTGTCGTTAAAGTGTCACTGTTGGTCCAGCCAACAGCACAAAGATCAGGTAATAAAGATGACCCTCTGCGAGCAGAGGTCTGAGGACTCAGTGTTTGTGTATTCCAGCCCTGCAGGACCTGGAGCCACAGCAGCTGCTTCTCTTTGTTCAGTCCTTTGGAATCCCAGTTTCCAGCATGAGCAAACTTCTGCAGTACTTGGATCAGGCAGTGTCTCATGACCCGCAGACGCTGGAGCAGAACATCATGGACAAGAGTAAGAGCTTCATATGAGGCTGACTAGGCATTTTACCTTTTCTTGAACAGCTTTTACGAGTATCTCCTTTGACTTCCTTGGAAAAATCCAAACTAGTTCAATAAACTCTGTGTGCAGTCTGCTTTGGCAGCTTGTTGTCACTGTAGACACCTCCCTAGAGCTTGATGGCTGTATTTCCTAAAGTAGAAAAGGATTTTCTGGATTGGATTGTGCAGAGTCTAAAAAGTAATTTGGAGGCTAACGTGTTAAAAAAACAAGGCTTAAAAGCATCATGTTTACGAAATCCATGAGAGTAGCAAATTCCTTTGACTGTGGGAGCTGTACAAACAGCAACGAATTCTGTCCTGCTTTACTAAGGAGGATGAGACGATAATGTGTTCATGTCTTGTCCTTTTTCAGACTACATGGCTCACCTTGTGGAAGTTCAACATGAGAGAGGAGCAACAGGAGGCCAGACTTTCCACTCCCTGCTCACTGCCTCCTTACCAGCCCGCCGAGGTACTGCCTGCGATAGCCTAGACTTCCGAATATCAAAGTCATCTTCCAAACTTCCTTCCTTTGTTGCTGTTGAGAGGGATGGGAAAAGCTGTCTTCAAAAGGGATTGCATTGCAATATATCAGCAAGCTACAGTTAAACACCAGTCCTTGCTAGAGTTTTTTTGCTTCTGGCAAAGGAAGAAATTCCAATATTCTTGGAGTTTACTACAATGAGTTGTTCTGAGTGATACGGAAAAGTAGCTCTTGCTTGGTCTCCAGAGAAAAGCTATTGAATTCCTTGGCAGTTAGAGACTGTAATGCTGAAGGTGATCCAGTGTTGGGGCTCCAGATGCTAGCTACCATAACAGCATTTTTCTTTCTCTTCTTTTATTCCCCTTGCAGACAGCGCTGAAACTGCAAGGTCAAAATCTAGTCCTGAGAACTCCCAAGGCCAGAGCCGGATCCGTGCCTTAAGCCAGGTGCGGGTACTGGGCCCAGAAGATGATCTAGCAGGCATCTTTCTGCAGGTACTGGTATAACCTCTAGCTGATCAGCTACTTCCTTGCAGCAGGCTTAAAAAAATCTATTTCCCTTATATCTGTATCTTCTGACCCCTTCCTCCTGCAGGGTTTGTCGGCAATAAGTATGACAGCCCTGCATGCAATGAGGCTGCGCGATTACAGCCTGTTGGAATTGATACCGGAAGGATTTTTTTCTTGTAATTTGAACACGATGTGGCTTTTGATCACGCCTAATACTGTCAGTGCCTACTAGCATGTTACTGTCTCTGCACCTTGTTTGTTTTGTGTATGGTGCCTTTCCTCTCAGCAGAGGATGGAGGATTTGTGAAATGCTCGCAGGGCCTTGGCAGCAAAGCTGTGTGCAAACAGCATTTGTACTCTGGCTTGTCTGCTTGTAGAGCTTCCCTCTCTCCATTGACTCCAGAAGGAGCCTACAGGGAATTAATTGGCCAAGCTGGTTGCCTGTATTTGTGTAGTATGGTGATTCCCCCACAGTGTCAGTGTTGATAGTCATGTTGGGGTTGCATAGATGCTGCGGCTGTTCCCGTACCAGGCACTAGAATATTGAGAAAGCTGTATTGGAAGGTTCCAGTTAGCCCACAGTCAGTATAATTGTACAAGTTAAATCAGTCCTCTGCCTCAGGATATTTACGGTATAGCAAGTCCTTTCATTTGCTCTCATAAACTCATTCCCTTCTGTATCCTACCAGCTTTTCCCACTAAATCCAGACCCGCGATGGCAGAATTCAAACCTGCGCCCGCTCGCCCTGGCGTTACAGCAGGCTCTGGGGCAGGAACTGGCTCGCATCCGCCAGGGGAACACACAGGTGACGGGGATCACAGCACGACTTCTCCAGGCGGTAGCTGCACTGATGAACTCGCCGCACAGCGGTGCGTTGGTGATGACAATGCACCGTAACCACTTCATCTCCTGCCCACTGATGCGCCAGTTGTACCAGTATCAGGTGAGCAGTGTAGGATGAGAATCTTTGTAGCATTGAACAAAGAGGGGTGGGGAGGAAACAGAAAATCTGCAGTGTTGTGTGTAGGCCTTCTAGCTGGGTAATGCTGGAAATACAGCTTGAGGACTGTGATACAGAGGGACTCAAGTTGCTTGGCCATAGGCATCTGGGTGCAGGCCGGCTACATTAGCCTAGCACTGCTGAGAACTGGGGCTTACGTGCAGGGTTGGGTGTATCCTGCCTAGTCTGGGAACTGTGCAGCACTGTGGATTTGTGGCCCTGGGTCTCTGTTGGTTTTGGGATCTCTAGTCTGTGGTGTTATGTAGCATGGACATGTCGTGCAAGCTAGGGCATTTGCAGACAGCTTGAGAGCTGAAGTCTGTAATTCCTTAAAGAAATCTTCAGAGCGGGCTGTGAGTTAGTCAATGAATAGAACAATGAAAGGAGGTGCAAAGTTGCCCTTAATTATGCTGGGAGAGGTATTGTGTGTGAGTCTTCTGCCTTGCTTTTGTACACTAGAAGCTGCTGCCTTGATTTGAGTCCAACAGAGTAGGTGTGCTCTGTGTATTCTTGGCAGTATCTCTGCCACTATCTGCATCTTTCCTGCTATCTTTGTTGTATTGAAGTCTGTATAAACAAGTCTCTTCTGCTTCACTCCACAGCACTGCATGCCACAAGACACTGCCTTCTCCTCGCTCTTCTTCAAAGTCCTCATGCAGATGCTGCAGTGGTTGGAGAACCCTGCAGTGGAAGATGGTCCTCTGCGTGCTCAGCTGAAGGCCTTTGCTGTGCAGTACTCCTCAAGGCACAGGATCAGTGACGGTACTGGCATTTTGCAGCTTGTGGGACAAGAAAGGGACAGAAACAAAACCGCACCCAGGGCAGAAAGTAGAGTGGGCTGCCTTTTGGAGGTATGCTTGGGAGTAGCAAAGAGAAGTTTTGTACTGTGCTATATAAACTCTATGAGGATGCCGACAAGTGATTTAGCTCTGGGGGTTTGCAATAGACACCTGGTAGCATCTCACCAAGCACGGCAGATCTTTCAAGGAAAAATTCCAATTGCTCAGGCCAGGAATTCTGTGCTAGCTGTAGTCCTGAAAGACGAGCATCCAAGAATACCTCTAGAACAAGGTCACACCATGACTTCTAGAGTTGTTTATTATCATCTGCCATCTGTTGGGAGGAGGAGTCTATAACCGAGAGCTTAGGCATGGAAATGGGTTTGTGGTTATAGAGTTTTCTCTTAGCCACATGTTCCTGTAACATGCAGAGGAGCTGTCAAGGGTTTTGGTGTTAGTAAAATGGCAGTAGAGCGTAGTGTGTTTGTATGTATGAGTAGTTGTGTGCTGGAGCCACGTGTGGCATCTATAAAAGGGAAGCCTGATGTAGGGGCTGGCTTGGCCCTGTGATGCCAATGCTGTGATTTCTTTGCAGTTCGGGGTGGCTTCTTGCACCTCACTGAAGCTCTGACTTTCCGTCGTGATCCTGACTTGATCAGCTCCACGGTACGTGCCATCATTGCAACCCTGAAATCAGGAGAGAAGTGTAATGTGGAGCCGGAGCTCATCAGCAAAGGTATGGTTGTCCTTCTGCTCTCCTTCCTGTTGCAGCAGCAGGTTGAACTTCCAGCCCAGCAAGGGAGAGCCTACTGTGCAGGCTGTGGGAAGCTGCCTTCTACCTGGATCAGAAAATGTGAACTGATCTAAACTTGGTGCTATCTTGTATCACCTCCTTCCCTTGCACTGGTATGTGGGTTTATAAACTGTGATCTGGGGCTGGGATTAGGTCTCTTGGCAAACTGTTGGTTTCCACTAGCAAAATAAGAAATAGAAGCCTACAATCCCACATAAAAGTGGCTCTTGGGAGTGCTGGACTGATTGCCTTCATGATACTGTTAAAAGGTTCCATAGCTTTCACCACATCCTGAAGTTAACCAGTGACATCTTTCTCCCTCTGCTAGTCCTTCAAGGTCTGATTGAAACTCACTCTCCATACTTGGAGGAACTCCTGACTGTCCTCTTCTCAGCTACTGTTGAGACCGCTGGCAGGTTTCCCGCCATGAAGCCAATTGCTGTGGTGAGCTCTTTGTTGCTCCAAGACAAAGAAGAAACACCAGTGAAGAAGGAGCTGGACAGTTGCAGGTGAGCCTAGGCAATGATAGGATTTCACTGGTAGGTCTGGGTTCGTGACATCACCGCTGATATTGGCTTTCTTTTCTCCTCAGTACTGAAGCACCTTGGCTAGGGCCCTCCTCTGGCCTTCTTAACGACTGGCTGGAGATGCTGGACCCAGAGGTGATCAGCAGCTGCCCTGATCTGCAGCAGAAGCTACTCTTCTCCTGGAACAAAGTAAGAGTTGTTGGGTAGAAGGACTAGTGTGCTGAAACCACCTCTCTGGGGTACTGACCTGCAGCTGGAAACAGGGCAAGGGGTAGTTTTATGTTTTGACTCGTGTTGCTAATACCAGTTCCAAAGCAGTACAGGCTGACTGGGCGGGGGATTCCGGTGCATCCTTCTCAGTGCAAGGCTTATGTTTCATGTTATCTTTGTATTTTCTCAGCTGTGTTCTTTTCAGAACTTCAAAGTGCATTACAGACACAACATAGTCCCATAACAGCCCAGCCTGCTGTGTTTTCATTGGTGTTTTTGCAGGCAGATAAATAGCTTGCCCAGAAGTGCTATGCTGAAGCTAAGGCTAAAACTGAATTTCACGGCTGATGCCATGTTCTGTTAGAAAGTACTGCAATTCAAATCCTAAATCCACATGTTGTCTTCTGTGCTGTCTGCCTGGATCATCATCCTTCTGTAATATACACAGTTTGTCCTACATCCACCTCGCAGCAAGGATCTGTTTATTACATCTATTCCTTGTTTGGTCCATTCAGGCAGGGTCCCAGGTGCCCTCCTTCCGCCCGTATCTCTTGGCTCTCCTCACCCACCAGTCCAGCTGGACCACGCTGCACCAGTGCATCAGGCTTCTGCTTTGCAGAAACCGGGAGCAAAGGTGAGTCTTGTTTTTTGGACCTAGCAAGGAGTTTTGAGTTGGACGACTCATTGTGTCTGAGAGAGAACAAACAGAAGCTGAGAACAAGAGCTGCCACGTTCCACGGTGCGTCTGCCAGGAGATGTAACTTAGCCAAAAACAGGCTCTGTGAGAAGGATGCTGATTTCAGTCATGCTGATTTGTGTACCTTGATATAAATATTACCTGCTGTTTGATGGAAGCAGTACATAAAGATTTGGCTGTGTTCTAAACAGGAAGTGCTAATCGCTGGGTAATCCATCTAGCATTGCCCTTGTTGATAATCTTTATGAACATGGTGTTTGAAAGATGGCTTGGATAGCAAACTGACGGCAGGCTCTGTACCTGGGCCGGCTCTGCTGGATCTTTTGGTTGTACTAAACTCCATTATCAGTCTTCTAACCCCCTTCCTGGCATCCAGCTCCCAGTTCTGATCTCTGGAGCAGCCCTAGCTCTCAGCTTCTGTACATTGCTCTCAAATACTGAAGTGCCGATGTAGTAGTATCTTGCTAAAACTTGTTACACTTATGGACCAGGCAATGCTAACACCTATCAGTAGTAATTCAGGACATTACTAAACTAGCAATACTTCTAAAGCTAGCAGTATTTCAGTTTGCTTATTTTTTTGTTATTTATCTCTTGCTCACTAACAATCTCGTTAACTTCTGCAATTCAAGATAACAGCCAGGATAGGGTGTTCTGTACGCTGGGACAATAAGGTCACTGGTCTGATTGTACCGATAGTTTGTGTTGATGACCGACTTCTGGCCTTGTGGTGCAGGACTCCATGGAGCCACCACACTCTTGCTGAATGCCATTTGTTCAGTTCCATACCCTGTGCTGTGCTTATTGCAACAAATATTTAGTCATAATCTGGGAACAGAACCAAGCCCCTTCTTGGGGCTTAATGGTTCCTATTTTTACATTTGCAGATGTTTCTTTCTTCACAGTACTCATGACGTTTAGAGATGCTACCATGTGTTTGTGAGCTGCCCGAGGGCTGCATTGACTCTAATTGCAAATCTGTCTTCTTTTGTCTTCTTGCAGGTTTGACCCAACGGCATCCTTGGATTTCTTGTGGGCCTGTATTCACATTCCTCGGATCTGGCAGGGAAGGGACCAAAGAACACCTCAGGTAGCGGTTCAGTTCTTCCAAGTTTCCTCTCTGGATGGAGCAAGAGGCAATGCTTTCACAATGCCTGACTTTTTTTTTTCCCCACAGCCCAAGAGGTGGCTGGAGTGGTGCAGGTGCAGCATGCCAAGCTTGCTGCCTGTACCTCAGCTGATTACTGAGCTGCTCTGCTGTGTTACATATTACAGTGGCAATTTTGAGTCCAAAAAGCTGATATGAACACACATAAGTTTGCCCACTTGACATTTCCTCTGCAGCCCCTGCAGCAGTTGCCACAATATCCGTTAAAGATCTACGCACAAGGCTCCAGTGGTGAGCAAGCTAAAACCCAATGTGGGATAATTCCCATTTTACTAAGAAAAGAGGGTTGCATCTCTTCTCCACAGAGGAATTTCTTTGGTTTGGTGACTGAAATATATAAGGTTTCTGACCCATCACGCATGCTGAGATGGAAGTAAATGAGTTCAGAAGTAGATGAGGGGTAAGGAGGTTTCATTTGGGGCTGTGGTGCACGCTTTCAGAGCTTTACATATGGGGCAGTTCTTAAGCCTAGTTCTAAGAGGTGTTTCATTCCAGTTGGGGAAAGTGTGACTAGAAGGAACTAAGTATCTAGGGATTCAGTTTGGATTCATTTTGGGTGTTCTCGTGCATTACAGAAGCGCCGTGAGGAATTTGTGCTCCACCTAAAGGCATCAGAATTGATCAGCATGGTGGAGCTGATCCTGGCTGAAGCAGAAACCAGATTCCAGAACACGGAAGAGGCCTCCTGCACACTCATCCAGTCTCGACTGCCTTTGTTGCTCAGTTGCTCTCATGGGGACATTGAGAGCATCAAAAAAGTAACGGAGTATCTGACCAGCTGCATCCAGCAGTGGGGAAGCAGGTGGGGTTGCAGATGGGGAGCACTGCCTACTCTAATTGTAGTTACTTGTCATTTTAAGTGGTACTTGGACCAGGAACACGATTTTAAGTTACAATTCAAGGCCCTTTTGCTTTTAGGACTTCAGGCTAAAATGCTTGCGATGTTTTTTGTTGGTTTGTGGTTTTTTTTTTTAAGTCAATGGTTATTTTTAATTAGCAGTTCCTAACATGGGATTTCTTGTCTACTCATCCCTTGAATCACTGCTCATACTGCATCCTGCTTCAGACTGTTATGTTTGCTCTCAAAGCTGAATGGAGACTAGATTGTTTCCTATGGCTGGCTAGTCTGAATAGTTGTGCTTCCAACTACTCTTCCAATTGGGATAGGGGTGCCCATGAGTACCATGTGCAGAAACTCTTCACTGGAGACATAAGCAGAAATTTCTTGTCCTGTGCCACTTTGTAACTGCAGTTTTCTAACTCTAAATGGCCTAATGATGGATCTCCATAGACTGTGCGCGTGGATCCCTGTAGACTCTGAATGCTTTGAATAGTCTGAAAAAAGAAAGATAGTTTCAGTAGTCTGAAAGATGAAAAAGCATTGATTCAGATTAACAGTGGGCTGCTCTTTTACATGGTCTGTTTGCTATACGCAGAAAATCTGTTACCAATCTGATGGATCTGGGATGTTTGCTGGTTGAACAAACGTGGTAGCCAGTGGCTGACCTCTCCCTTTTTCCTTCAGCTCTGTGGGAAAATGCTGCCAGGACCTTCTGCTTCAGATATACCTGCAACTGCCCGAGCTCCTTGTGCCTATGCCTGAGATGCTTCTCACCAGTGAAGGTGCCAGAGACAGCAGCACTTGCAAGGTAAAGTTTAAAGGCATAGGAAACCCCCTTTCCAGTTGTGTACACAGAGTGGGCGCTACCTTGAAGCCCAGTGTAAAAGATGAGTGGCAAAAGCTTCCTGGTTCACTTTGGTTTCTTTCTTCTGGTGGCCCTTCCCTGCCTGCACTCTCAGGAGCAGAGGGTTCATGTGTGGTTTACTTTGCAGTGTTCTTCTATAAAATAGTATAAGCTCCACAAGCTTCTGTGTGCCAAAAGCTTCTGCAAAGCACAAGTGTGCAGGCATCTGATCCTTTTTTGATGTCTGTAGGGACTGTGGACTTTAGATCCTGTGCCAGCTGGAGCGTTGTATATGCTTGCAGATTCTACCTGAAAATAATTTCTGTTAACCCCCTCTGAAAGGAATTGGGAAACACTGCTGAAGAGCCAGGGGCTTGATTGTGCTTTAAACTTCTTAACTGTTTACTTATTACTTTTCTTCTAGCTTGATGCCCTGGTTCACAGATTCATTAACCTTCTCGCAGACACCAGTGACTCCAAGTCATCCGAAAGCCGCGTGTGGGATGCCAATATGGCCTGCAGGAAGCTTGCTGTGGCTCATCCCATCCTACTTCTTAGGTAGCGCTCTCCCCTTTCACTGTCTGTGTGGCTGGCATTCATTGAAAAGCATCCACCCTTGTCCTAAAAGGGGAACAAACTGGCAGCAGTCATGATGATTGTGACAAAATCCACATTCACGTACAGAAGACAAGAGAAAGGGCAGCAAAGTCGTATCTCTCATAATGAGGCAGCACCTCTTTTGGCTTTGTGTCTGTCTGGAAATAGCCCTCTTGGAGACAAGAGAACAGAATATGGGTGGGAAACGGAGCTTGCTGAATCTCTGGATGCAGGGATCAAATCCAGAACCCTGGGAGAGGATAAGGGATGCTTTCTTCCAGGAACTGAGGTGTAACAATGTGTAACTGTTTCTAGGAAGAGGCTAGATCTGGATTTTCTTCTGTTTGGCGTTTCAGGCACTTGCCAATGATTGCAGCACTGCTGCACGGCCGTGTTCACCTCAATTTCCAGGAGTTCAGGCAGCAGAACCACTTGACCTTCTTCATCCACGTCCTGGGCATCCTGGAACTGCTCCAGCCACAGGTCTTCCAGAACGAGCACCAGGCGGCACTATGGGACTGTCTCCTGTCCTTCATCCGTCTGCTGCTGGTAGGGAAGTCCCTGTTTCCCCTCCATGTGCCGGCTGCCAGCCGCTAGATGGAGAAGTTCATGTAACACGGGGCCAGCCCAGCTTTCTCCTGTTTGAAGGGAAAACCTTCATATGCCTAAAACCAAAAAAGTGTATCAAGTGCCTTGGAGAGCTTAAAGAGGAGGCAGGAGATCAAAAAGCTACTCCCTGGTCCCCAGAGGTGCGGGATGGGGCAGTGCATCACTGCTTTTTTTGTTAACCCTCATCTTCTCGATCCTTTCTCAGAACTACAGAAAATCCTCACGGCACCTGGCTGCCTTCATCAGCAAGTTTGTCCAGTTTATCCACAAGTACATCACATGCAATGCTCAGGCAGCTGTCTCCTTCTTGCAGAAGCACTCGGATCCACTCCAGTAAGATTCCTTACTCCAGTTAGCCCATGGTTAGCTCATGGAGAGCTTGCACAGTCAGGCTGACATGAGCTAATCAGACAGAAGACAGCAAGAGGATATAACAAAATATTTATTAATAGGCTGCTTTTTCACCCTTAGCTTCCTTAAGTCTCTATTGAGATGAGCAGTGTGTCCTTTTTTAATGGTGAAAACTGAGCCCAAGGAAGTGAGATGATGATTTCAACTCACATGACGGTCTAAATGTCCTATTGAGGCATTGTAGGGCCCTGCAGTTATTTCCAGAGACCCCAGCAGGGTATTTTCCCTGACTGGTGGCTGCAGGTCCCATGTACAGAGAGGGGGAAAATGCATTTGAGTTCCAGTTACAATGAAAGGAAAAAATCTAGTTTCTGCTTTTGAGAAACTGTTCGTTACAGAGTACAAATACGTGCCCTTACTTGTCCTTGTGCCCTTACTGCTATTGAAAGCTAAATGTGCCATCTCTTCCCTCAGTGACCTGTCATCAGACAACAGTGACCTGGCAATGTTGAAGTCCCTCCTGGCTGGGCTGAGTCTGCCTAGTAAGAGTGGAGTCTTGGACAGAGGCTCTGATGAAGAGAAGGATGGTGAGTCTGAGTGGGGGGAAGAGTTATTCCAGCTGGTGAACCTGCAGGATGTTTTGGAGCACAGATACTTTTCTGGGCTGTATGCTCTGCCTGTTCTTGTAACTGCCCAGTGAAAGGGTATTTAGAGTGCAGAATGGCACTTGTATACTCAGCAATTTGGAACCAGTATCTGGGATGGGTTAATTTGTTTTCCTGTCAGTGGTATCACAACTGGAGCAGTAGAACAGCTCTTAACAAGGGCGAGTTTCATTGTTGTGGATTTTGCTTTCCTCAGCCACATTTCAGAATTGACCTGTTGAGAGACACTAAGGGTACATCCACTTCTCCACTGTTCTCTTTACAACTTGCACGGGAAAATTATTTGCTATTAAAACAGATTGGGAAGGTTCCTTCTCTTTGCATCAGCTGAGGGGTACCAGAAGTTGCAGTAAGGCTAGAGAAAATGTGAGAGCCAGGAATTGTACTATAGTATTGCTGGTTGGCTCATGATACACCACTATACTGGTGGGCAACACTGGACCTGTCTCCCTGTTAAAACTACACAAACTGTCAGGTGTGACCTGTTCTCTCTCTCTCTCTCTCTCTCTCTCTTTCCTCCAGATGAAGCAGCAGCTGGCTCTCTCCCCCTCGTCAGTGTGTCTCTCTTCACTCCTCTCACACCAGCTGAAATGGCCCCATACATGAAGAGGCTCTCTAGAGGCCAAACGGTTGAGGGTAAGTGAGGACCTGCAGAGCTGTACAGAGACACGGGACCAATGCAGACAGATGCCAGCGCTGTTACTTATCCGTCAGCTGCAGGCTAGTTTCCTGTTTCAGTCTTGTGTCTGGAAGTCTCCAGCAGTTAAGATGTGGTTTTGTTTTCAATGAACTTGTCCATAGCCGTCTGTGATTCTGTGACAGAAGCTTCCTATGATGCTGTTATCACTTAGCTCAGCGGCGCTGCAACTGCCTCTGCTCTGGGGCTTGTCAAGGATCTTGTAAATGCTGTGGGAGATAGTATGAGTAATTCAAGGAGTGCTGCAGTTCATGTTGAGCCAGGTCTGGAGTGCTGATAGGAATGCCACTTTTTTAATGATATAAAAATACCAAACGGATGAGAAGCAGGATTTTGCTAGAAATCCCCAAATGGCCTTCATGGAAAAAAATAGTGTTAACCTGGCAGATGGGAACAATGCGTTTCTTCTCCAAAGGTCTTCTGAAATCACAGGTGTCCAGTATTGAGACCTAAGTTGTGGTATTGGGGTGACAGTTCTCTTTCCACGCTAGAAATAGGAGGAAGAAATCCTGCCTGGACATCGTTTTTAAAACAGGCTTTCTGTGAAGATCTTTCAGTTACAGAAGAAGGTGTTCTGGAATTGAAACCTCACACCTCACTCCACTCCTTCCCTCTGCCTGGGCAGACTGGGATGCACTGGTCTAGCACGTGACCTAACTGTTCTCTTCCTTTTTGAAGAATGCCTTTATTACTCTAGCTCTGTGTGCAGGTGGGAAAACTGGACTGATTGGGAGATTGGATTTGTAGGGAAAAAGAAAAAGATCCTTTGCTGGATCAGTGAATTTTAGTCACCTGTCTCAACCTGTGTCTTCCACCAGACATCCTGGAGGTGCTGACAGACATTGATGAGATGTCCAGACGGAGGCCAGAAATTCTCTCTTTTTTTGCTGTGAGTATTAGTGTCTCAAACTGCCACTGGAAGGAAGAGATTCTTTTCACCAGTCTGTTGCACTGCCGGCTTAAGTACTAACCTTCCTCTGCTTTTTGGCTGGTTCTTGCAGCATCTTAGGAGAAACTTATCTTCAGTTAGGCCTTCTGACAGCAGGCAGTATTTACTTCCCTACCATCTTCTCTCCGTTGCATACTGGGTCTGCCATCATCCACTTTAACTTCTCTTTGTCAGAGGAAGAATTAACCCTCTGTCCTCTTCCCAGTAGTGGGGCAAGGAGAGAGCAGAACAGCTCTGTTGGAAACACTGGAGCCTAGGGAAAACTCAGCTGTCCCACGTGGAGTAAGATTACAGGAGGGTGCTTTAAAGTATTCAAAAACAGGATAATCCTTCTTACAGAGGGATTTCCGGGCACAGCCAGTACCTGCTGGATGTGTGTTGGGCTGAATTGGTGCTGGAGGGGTAGTAATGCAAGTCTGAGGAGTTTGTGCTCCCTGGATGACCCTGTGATCCTAATCTGTGCGTCTTCTTTCAGACAAACCTACAGAAGCTGATGAGCTCATCAGAGGAGTCCTGCCGAAATCTGGCCTTTAGTCTGGCTTTGCGCTCCATTCAGAACAACCCCAGGTGAGGACCACTGGAACGTAGGCTGTCCCGAGTCACTGATGGGCACTGGCTGTCCATCTTGCACTCCTGTTGATGGTGATCTGGACTGTAATGCCATTGTCATGTTTTACTCCCAGCATTGCTGCAGACTTCCTTCCCACCTTCATGTACTGCCTTGGCAGCCGAGACTTTGAGGTGGTGCAGACAGCACTGAGGAACCTGCCTGAATATACCCTCCTTTGCCAAGGTAGGTTGCTATCTGTCACCTTTGGTGCGTGCTTGGCCTCGCAAGGGTTAAAAGCTGGGCTCCTGTGCTGGGAACAGCCTCCCTGGGAAGTTGCCAAGGGTCAGCGTTGGCTAGACCAGGCCCTCGGACACGCAGGTGATCTGTATCAATAGCAGCTTTGGTCTGAGCATCACAGGGGAGATTTGCCAAGGGAGGCTTCCTTGAAGTAGATTTGCTTCCTTCGGATTTTCCTCTGAGTTACGATCTCTGACATGATGGCACACCCACAGAGCTATTAGAGGGCCGATTGTGCCATGTTCTTACAGAGAGAATTTCTTGCCCAGCTGCAAATGTTCATCCTAGTGTTTGCTGGTGGATTGCTTGTGCTTGCATGTTGGAGCTCTAGGGGCAGTCCTCATGCTGTCTTTCCCTTCCACAGAGCACGCAGCAGTGTTACTGCACAGGGCCTTCCTGGTGGGCATGTATGGCCAGATCGACACCAGCTCTCAGATTTCAGAGGCCTTGAAGGTTCTGCACATGGAGGCCATGATATGAACATGTGGTTCTGGGAGCTCCACTTCCAGAGGAATTAACTTAACTGGACTCATCGGCTGCATTGAAGCCCTGTAAGGAGACAGTGTGTTTCAACCCGTGTGCTGGAGGATCCAAGAGGTGGTGTAGCAGGCCAGACTGTGCTGGAAGAGGAGAGTGTGCTGACTGAAGATCAGAAAGGGGGCAAGGATTGATCTCTCTGGCTAAGATGCCATTATTGTGGGAGAAGGATCTCCTGGACATTGTGCCAATCAGGGACCACTTCCTTCACAGGGTCTTAAGGCAGTCGCTGTTGGTTTATTTTTTGTCTCTCCAAGAAGAGCAGAGCTGCTGGGAGAGCAGAAGGGATCACTGGCCCTTGCAGTTGAAGTCTCTGCACTCTCTGTGTTGGAGGGAACATGCAGATCTGTGCAGGGGGAGAGACCACTTTGTTTTCTGGGCATGTTTTTTTTCTTTTTTAATTAAAATTCTCTTTGTTGCCATTGTGCCTTTCCATGCTCTGTACTGCCTTAGCTATAGCTTGACAACCCCCTCTCCCTGTTCTTCAGCATCTTGTTATTCTAGACCAGGCATCTCTGGAAGACCTGTCTCCATGGCCAAATGCTCACAGAGCTATCTTGGCCTTTTACAGGATATGCAGGAAATGGAAGAGGTTTAGGAAGGTCAATGGGGTATAATAGATGAGTTTGGTCAGCACCAACTGCTGACTGGACAATTTTTGAAAGATTTCTTAGGACGCTGTTCTTTAAAAACAAATAAAGCAAACTTCTTGGTTCATCTACAAACATCTCAGCAGCTGGCCACTGTCACGTGGAGTCTTCAAACAAGCAGCTGGGTTTCCTCTTTGGGATCCGCCAGTTCTTCCCTGTGACTCTTCTGACCACTGCTTTCTGGTCCTTGTCTGCTGATAGGGGTGATGGCTTATTTGCCAGCTGTCGTTTGAGGACAGAAAAGGAGGTGTCTTCCTTTCCTCTGTTCGAGAGAAGGAACTGCTGCATATACTCGTTCTCCAGTCTCACTGTATTCTAGTCACCCGTTTGCTTTCATGTCGTTTGTCTCTGTTCCTCTGGCACTCCACTTGTTAGTAGAGAATCTTTGTAGTATTCTAAAGACACAGATCCTGGAGGAATTTCATAGATAGCTGTAGTAAATAAGTCTGTATCTCTTTGCTGGTGGCAGGGACAGTTGTGACCTCATGGGTGGCCGGCTAGAGAAATATTGTCCATTCTTGCAAATGAGGAGTGCCACGGCTGAGCACTTTTGCTAACATGTCAAAATACGAATGAATGTCTGGCTTCGTAGAGAGATGGAGGAGAAAAGGAAGAGCCCTGAACTCCCCATCAACTGTAAGTAGCCTTGCCTTTAAATAAAGAGATTAGAGCCATCACTTAAGGATGCAACATGCTCTTTTCCTCAGGAGCATCTGCTTCGCATCCGGAGCCACTATTGTGGCAATTAGCTACATATAAATTCTGTGGAGGAACAGCTGAAGAAGATCAAGTCAGTGAAATGGTTTTCCTGAGGGGCTCTGTGACAGCAGGATTAATGCCTGTCTAAAGGGTTCCCAGTGAGATTACTGGCTCCTCTTACCTTAGTCCCTTACCAGGCATCATTACGGTACTGCTCAGTTTGTCAGAGCAGGGAGGTAGTTCTTTTGGTGCTGCTGTGGGCTTACAGCAACTGGGAACTTGTGGGACTGGCTGGGAAAGGTCTTTTCACAGGACTTGGAATCAAGGAGCAAGGAAAACGTCTCAAGACTGTTACCACGCAAAGACAGTGAGTCAAACAAAGTAGTGGTGCTTTGGTGAGGATCCTCCCTGCAGGTGGGGCTTTCCAGAAAGCCTGCTTCAGGGCTGCAACTAGAAACATCTATGGACAAAAAGGAATTGCGTGTTTGGCCCCAAATTCTCCTCTTGTGTGTTTGGTGATGCGTGCTGGGAGCAGACCAGCTCCAGGAGGCCTCGTTCAGAGGAGCAGGGGATGCTTGGATATTGGCAGAACTATTTAATGACCCCTTGGATCAAAGCAGCCAGGCTTTGCAGAGATGAGAGAGGTGTGAAGAGAGGTGTCTGAAGGCAGAAGGAGCATCTCTTTATCAGCAGCAGCAGAAGAAATCATCGTTTGGGTGATCAGGAAACAAATTCAAAGGGAGAGAGAGTGGGTGGAAGTTACTCTGCAGAGCTGGGCCTTCCCATAGATCTCCCAATACAAAAAGCATCATCTAGGATTTGTTGATCTCTCTCCTTTTTGCTGTATTGAAGGTTCCCACAATGCATTTGTTCTGCTGCTGCTCTCTGCTTGAACCTAGTGGAGCTAAGCAGGTTCCTCTGGCTTGGAGCATGTCACTGAAACCGGATCGGGGCTGTCAAGGGGCGCCTGCCTGTGCAGAGACAGCTCAGGGCAGGAGCCCGTCCCTCCTGTCTGCGAAGGCAGCCGTGACAGCTCTAAAACAGTTAGCGACAGCGTTACTGATGCCCTGACACTCGCCCGCCTTTTAATCAGCGCTCTGTAACTTTCATCTCCGCCTGGCTGAGCACCTTCTCTCCTCCCATCCCTGCTGAGCTGACAGTGTTATCCTTCACCGGTCTGCAGAGCTCCTCGCGGAGGCTGGGGCCATCTCCTCTGTCTTCAAGGAGAGCTGGTGCCTTGCTCAGAAGAGGAGCAGTGAGGAGGTTTGCAGGGTTGTTCCTGGCCAAGCCCGTGGGGCCTCCCTCACTCACCCAGTGGAAATCACTGCTCCCATCTGCATTCCAGATAACAGGTCCCAAAGGGGTGCAAAATCACTGCTTAGGCACTTTTCCACTACGATCTGCTCTAGTCGAGAGCTTCCCCAGAGGGCTATGGGCTGCCAGGGCTAGTGTCCGAGGGAGTCCATGTGGGGCTGGGGAACGCGCTCAGCACTGCCTTGTGGGGAGACTTTTGTCTCTGATACACTGGGAATCCCATCCCAGCTCTAGGGGAGGCAAGATGGGGAAGGGAAAACTGGCTGCAGGCTTGTTGAGCATCCTGTGGCTGTGCCCAGCTCAGAGTGGGGCTGACACAAGCCTTGTGCATCAGCTGCAGGGCCCCAGCACCGGCTGGCAAGGATGGGGTGGGAATGCAGGAATAACTCAACTCAAGCTGGGGACAGGCCCTGGCGTGCCGGGGTGGAGGTGGTGGCATGGTGCAGGCAGGCTGCAGCGAGAGAGCTGAGGCTTGGGAGGAGGGGGACGTGACACCTCCTGACCCATGTTGGGATGACGTTCACGTCTGGTCCTCTCAAAACCCAGATGCTTCCCCACAGAGGTGACCAGGTCCCACCTCCATGCCCTGCAAGTATTAGGGATCACAAATCCCCTGCAAACACCAGCCACCTTTTGTAATGGTTTTGCAACGCAAATTATTTCTCTCTTCTGCAAAGATCAAATGTTTTTATGACTCGTGATCAAAACATCATGTTTTTAGGACCCAGATGTGGCAGCCTCGGGAGGGAGATGGACACTTGTCCAGCATGCACATGATGGACCTTTGCTGCCTTGGCTGGACGCAAGTGGGCATCTCTAACCTGACCACATCCCTTCCTGCCAGGCTGGGAGCGTGTCCCCGCATGTGCCGATGCCCTGGAGCAGGGGGGTGGCTGTTTGACACAGCTCCGGGCAGGGCTGTGCACCCCAGGAACCGTGAGGGGTGTTCCTGGAGCACCATGTGAGTTTGGCCGCGAGCAGGGCATGACTAACGGGGGAGGTGCCTGCGTGCCCCTGCCTCAGTGGCAGCTGCTTCTGGGACATGCCTGATGCTGGGGAACTGGAAGAGTCCCAGCACTGAGCTTAGAGGCAAATCTGCCCGACCCGCTACGTCAACAGCAGAAACGCAGGGAGAAGCGTACAGGTAATAGCCAAAAAATGGGATTTCATGGCTAAAGGCGGTGACATTTTGCCAGCCATTAGAAAAGAGAAAGGGTAGAGAAAGAGAAGCTTCCCTTTGCAAAGAGCAGCATGCAGGAGCTTCGCACGAAAAAGGGAGAGGAGAACTCCATCTCCATTGCTTATCGTCTGTGTGTAAGTGTGGGCTGTGGAGTCTATTCCCAGGACTGCTCCCCAGGGCCCCGCCATCCTCTTCCTCCAGCCAACCTCATCTGTGACCTCGGTCAGTGACAAACACAATCCCGGCCCTGCCTGCCCTCAATTAACTTCCTTCTGGCCATACCCTAGTTCAGGACGGTATGATTCATGCTTAACTCGAGGAGTTGTTCGCTAAAAGATAAAAATGGTAAGCCCTTTGTTAGCTTTCAGAATGGCAAAGCCAGCCCCACACCAATTAAGTAGCCTGGCTTCTACAGGGGCAGCCTTTGCTTAAGGTGGAATGATTTTTTAAATCTCTGCATTTCCTCTCCGTGTATTTAGATAATTTGGCCGTAAAGCAGCAGAATATAGGGCTCGCATTTTCCCCTCTTTTTAAATTCAAGAGACCTTTATAATAAAATATCTGCCTGTCCTGTGTAGCTGAGCTGGTGGCGTCTTGCCTTTGGCATAACCCTGTTTGCATGAACAGCATCTCTAACACAAGAAGATACTGGGCAAAAAACGTTAAGACCCCCAGCAACAATTACAAAATTCATTAAGCTACAATAGGCCAGTCATTGCTGGGTAATTATTAAGCTGTAAGAATTGCTAATTGTCTTATTAGCATTAAACAATTATGCAAATAATGGAAAACATACCATAAGAGTAATAAAATTAGCTCCCTTTCTCTCTCTCTTTTTTTTTTTTTTTGAACCAATAATGAGATTTAAAATCCAAAGTGATGCTTATGGTTTTGCTCACCAGGGTTTATTGGGAACGTCTTTGGAGAGGAGTGGGACCTCTGAGGGCACTCAGCAGAGGGTGAGTAGGACATCTTGAACCACATCTACCACGAGTGCTCTTGCAGGGCTTGTAGTGCCCCCGCACCAGGCTGCCCCCCATTCTGCACCCATCGCAGCCCCCCAGGCAGCAACACAGGAACACGCAGGTGCCGATGGCTTTGGAGGACCACGCAGGGGTCCCACTGTCAGGCCAGGACAGGAGAGAGAGAGTTTGAATTTTGTACTATCATAGACTTCCTGTGGGAGCCCCTGTTCTCCCCCAAATAGAGCACGTGGTGCTTCAGGTTCGGTCTGCGTGAAAACAAGGCAATTTGTAGTTTTTCACATCAATTCAGCACAAAAGTGAAACATTCTGGCCTTTAAAGTTATGCTGTCTCAAGGATTTTATTACTATTGAGTTAGTAACCTGAGGTAAGAGCCGGCCTCTATTCCAGCTGAGGTTCCAGCTGGATTTTGGAGGTCAGCCATAGCTGAATGCCCAGCAAGCGCCTTTGTGTTCCTGTGAAACGAGAACAAGACCTCGTTTACCCCCACCGCCAAGAAAAGGAGACTTCATTTATTCATGTCCGCAACAAGCTTGGAAGAGGCAAAGTGCTTCTTTGCTTCAGCACGTTAACTTTGTTAATCACTAACAAATATTATTGGTTTTCCAGGCTTTAAACTCTGCTCCGCTGATAAGGTACAGCATTTCAAAGCAGCCAAGCCAGCTCCTGCTCCGGGGTGGGTCCTGCTGCCATGGTGATGCCATGGTAGATACAGGTCACCTCACCCAATCTCATGATCCAAACAGGTTTTGATCAGCAAAATGCACTTTCACTTTCTGATAAGAGCGGTGAAGTTTGCAGCTCCCAGAGAACCAGGGGGGGGATTCTGCCATGGCAGATTGGAGATGACCACCGCCTGTTTCAGCTTCTTGGAAGAGGAGGGGAGGTCACCTTCTGAAACAAACACCATTCCTTTGCGTTTAGCTCCCTGAGACTCTCTGGGACACACCAAGCAGCTGTTTATGGCCTCTTCATTTTTTTTCCTTCTCACCTGGTATGTGGGATGCAGCATGTGAGCAGTCCCCCATCCTTGTTGCCTGAAAATAACTTCCTGACATCAACCTCCGGCCTGTCCCACACCTCACTGGTTTTGGGGACAGGAAAGCTAGCAGGTTATCTTGCTGGTGGGCAGGAGGGACAACAAGGGAAAGAGACTGGTTTCTTATTTGATGTGACACTGTGTTATACCTAGGCAATGAAACACACTTTGCACTGATGCTCACTATTTTTGGTCCTTTGAGGTTTTAGGATAATGGATTTACCATTCATGAGCTTCTCAGAGACATGTGTCGTGAAGAGATTTACCAAAGCGCCTCTTTCCGTAACTTCACATTTCACTTTCATCTTCTTTCAGTAGAAATTCGTGTTCAGGCTTGAATTTTGTAATAACCTTTTTTCTGCTACTTTGCAGGTCAGACTGGCCAGACTCAGAGGAGAGGCGGGTATCACGCGGAAGCATTTCTGGGTGAGTAGCTGTGAAATTGTTGGGACTTTCCTTTCCCTAGCCTGGGCCTTTCCGTCTCCGTGGAGTCAGCCTGGCTGCCTTCTGGGAAGAGAGAGCTGATGAGGCATGCTATTGATGAGACACATACTTTTTCCCTTCTCGTTTTGAATCCCTTAGTTTAATACAAGCCATTGGCATGGCAATGTGTGAGAGCTCTTGGCTACGACACACGCTTGCTATTGTTGGGAGTGAACAGCCCTGCGTACGGCCTGCAGCGAAATTATGAAGTAGCTCAATTTGATCAGCTGATTTCCCACAATAGCTAAAAGATGTGATTTCCATCTATAATGTTGCACTCTCGTATGAAAAAGAATACGTTACTTGATTCTCAGCTTCATGAGGCCCCACGTTGTCTGATATAAGGAATCTACCCTTTCTCCCTCCCTCAAGTCCTCAAGCTAACAAAAGTTGGTTGTTTTTCTTTGGGCTTTAGGGTGGTGCTAGTCATATAGTTAAGCTTTTTCTCTGCTAATGGTAAAGTCCAGGCTGCTGCATATGGGACCCAGCATAAATTTAAGAGGTAATGGCAGAGGGTGATCCTCACTAGTCATAGTCATAGCAACCGTCAGGAAGCACTCCGTGTTTCTCCGTTGCAGTTCGGTATCTAGGAAGAGAACTGAAAAGGACTGTGGAAGAGAAAGAAAGGGAGATGTGTCTGTAGGTAGAGAAGAATAAATCAGCCCATGTCTGCGGACTGCTGCTCTCCAAAAAGCTTCCGAACATGCCTCGGGAAGAGATCTAGGGGAGCAGGCAGTGCGCTCACAGGATGCACCCTGCTCCGTGCGCCAGCAGTGCATCACAGGTGGGAAACTTCACCCAGCAGCACTAGGAAAAGCTCAGCGAGTGCAGGCAAGGTCCACAAAACAGGATGAGAACATAAGGTTCCTCCAAGGAAAAGATGTAGAAGGGAAAAATACAATCCAGAGTAAGGATTTGTAGGCGTCCCATGAGGACCGTCCTGGGAGAACAGCGGTTGTGGGTGACGGGTAGGCAGCTGCACAGGCAGCTCCGCTCCCTTCCTGCCCCGTTCCTCCCCCTAGTGCTTGTTCTTTACCTGGTGGGGCATTAAAGACTCATCATAACTATAAACTCCCGCAGAGCTCTCCTTAATCACCAACTAAGAACACTACACAAGTCGCTGATGCCTGTATTTTGAAAAGCCATTATTGGGCCAGTAGTAATACTATTACCGCATTAGCGAACTCCTTCAGCGATGTCATTTTAATCACCTTAGCATATAATGTGGACCTGATTTTCCTGGTGTACCAAGGCTGTACCTCCAACCTAACCCTCTCTTGGGGTGCGCAGCTTGGAGCCAGAGACTAATGGTTTCTTCTTCTGGTGTCTGCAAGCCTGGATGCCTTCCTGATACTGCCGTCGCGGTCAAACACAGATGACCGGGCTCAGTGCAGGGAGGAACGAGGTGAAATGGAGTGGCCTGTGATGTACAGAGAATCGCAGCTGCTCTCCGAGCCCAGCCTGGCTTTCCGCTCCGTGGGTCTGTGTCCGCTGCCACCCAGCCCCAGCTGCCCCTTCCCAAAGCGCGAGGTAATGAGAAGGGACTAACCGCATCGACTCATTAAGCCGGGTTTGTTAGAAGACAGATTGTCATGTTAAACAAATATATTTTTAAAAAACTAAATATCGTTCCCTGGGCCGTGCCCCATCTGGGCCATTAAATCTGGAAGGGGTGACTACAGCTGTGTCAAAGCGGGGCTCAGAAGCTGACTTTCACTATTTGTACTACTAACAATTGGCAATAACTCTGTTTTCAAACATCGTTTTCTCCTCCTCGTTTCCCAGTGCTGCACTGTGTAGATGGCAAGCACAGCGGGGGGATGCACAATGCTAAACAAAACAGTCTTTGGGACTTACGAAAAGAGACCCCACAAATGCATTTCCTAAACCCATCGCATCCTCTTTATTTCTCACCAGCCCCTAAGTTACCTGATGACAGAGGATGGGAAAGGCTGCCCATCGTTAGCCAGATGGCTTTTCGTAAATTATGCAAATTTTATCAATCTAGTGAAAAGATGGTGTAGAAACGAAGCGGGACAGCTCAGCTTTCAGGGCTCCAGCGCCGCAAGTTTCCGACTTGCGAGAAAACAAGCATCTTTTTCTAGGGGAGGGGAGAGAAAACAACAACTTTGAGTTAATCCAGTGTTTCTTTTGATCGGTCCCTTGGTAGTCTGATTAATTTTGAGTGCAGATGTTTGGGCTTTCCTTCACAGAACACACCCAGTGCTTGGGAGCAGGCTCACCCTGCCGTATTTCCTCCTTGCCACACCGTTCGCGTTACGGTTGTGCAGCAACATATGCTAAGGCCTTATTACAAGGGATTCCTATAAATGGCATAAAGGATTAATAATGTATTTATAACACAACTTTGTTTTAGTATAAAGTGATCTATAAATTTGTAATAAATGTTTTATAATGTTTTTGTAGCCTGTTATAAATGATAAATGGGAGACTATAGATGCCACATCAAATATTCATGCTGCATTGTGTGCATTATTATGCCGTTACTGTTCAGGAAACCATTAATAATAAAGTGAATGGAGATGTAAAAGTTGCTGACATGCCCAGCAAGCCATTTATAATGAAATGTATAATCCTTACCATAAAGTAAATACATTGGCCAGTGATTGTTGATGAAATGGAAACACACTGAATTATTTGTGAGGTATTTATATATTAATGTATATTATCCATATCATGTCATAGAAATGCCATTAATACATTATATTGTATGTATTATTAATTATTTTTACCTAATTTATAGGCGGCTCTTGAAGTGTTACCTTGTCTCTTCGGCAGTTGTTTCAACTGCATGAGACCTGGTGAGTTATTTTAACCTGTGGCGGGGCGGCCCTAGGGATTGGCAATGGCGCTGCTGGCCCTGGCCAGCCCTGCTGGGGCAGGACCGCGGCGGGCGGCCACCTTTCTGCCTCCCTCAGCCAGCCATCCTCTTCCTCCTCTGCGGGGACAGGGCTGACAATGATGGTGGTTGGCCGCCGGGGATGGACGCCGGGCGGTGGTGGACGGCTGTGGGTGATGGTGGATGGCCGCCGGGTGGTGGTGGATGGATGCTGGGCGGTGGTGGACGGCTGTGGGTGATGGTGGATGGCCGCCGGGCAGTGATGGACGGCTGTGGGTGATGGTGGATGGCCGCCGGGCGGTGGTGGACGGCCACCAACACCTGATGGGCTGCCCCAGCCCCTGTGCCCATGGCCAGCCTCCCTCCTTCCCTCGCCAGGATGAGGCCTCTGGGCGGCCATGCTTCTTCCTCCCTCCTCCTCCTCCTCCTCACGCCTCCCCTCCGTGGCCGCCCTTTCACGCAGGGTGCGAAGGAAACCTCCTTTGTCCCCGGAGGCCCAAGGCGTGGGCTGCCACGTCGCGACAGGCCCGGGCCGG